>JBCHWC010000146.1:5000-165000 GCA_039654765.1 Mylopharyngodon piceus | reverse complement strand
TCTAATGAAACATCAAGAACTTTATTCATCTACAAAGAACCACCTTAAGAACCTAAACAGACCTAAATGTTCTTCATTAGAAGAGGAATCTAATGCTGAACCACTAAAGAACCTCCTTTATAGCTGAAACGATTGTTTCATAACTGACGAACTGAACTGAATCAACACTGAACTGAACTGATCTGAATAATGACTCTATTGTCTTTTTAGAGCTGCTTTACTGTAGAATTTCTCATATCTGATGAAGTTTGCATCACTGATTCTGTTATTTTCTTGTTTATTACTGTGAAGCTGCTTTGAGACGATCCGTACTGTATAAAGTGCTGACTTGACTTCATGTGGAGGTGAGATTTTACCATCTTCATCAGTTCTGCATTCTACAGCTTGGCTCTGGGGTCCGTCGCCCTGCTCCGTCAGCGCCGCCACCGTGACGCGGTACGAGCTCCAGCGCCGCAGGCCCTTCAGGAGCGTCTGTCCCGCATCCGGCTCCAGACGCAGCGTCTGCGGTGAGTCAAACCCGCCGGTGTCATCGCCGCTGACCTGATAACGCACCTCGTACCCGAGCGGCGCCGCGTTCTGCTGCTCCTCCGGGGCCGGAGCCCAACTTACCGACAGCGAGGTGGAGCCGGCGGCGGAGCAGCGGACCTCGCGCGGAGGAGACGTAGGCTCTGACAGGAAGAGCGGAGGAGGAGGAGCGGAAAAGAGTCGAAAATAAAACACAGAAAGGAAAGATAATTGAGGAACGTGGAGGAGGATGAAGCAACAGAAATAAGGAAAAAATAAATCAATACAACATAAAGACGAACGAAGAGGATGAGGCTACAAAAATAGTTTAGATGAAAACAGATCAATAAAACTAATTATGAGGCTCAAGTTACATTCAACTTAAAAGATAAATGATGCAAACAAAGGAAAAAAGAGGCAAAATGAAATGAAGGATGTGTTGATGCAGTGATGGAGGAATAAACCGTCTGTCTGTCAGAATCGGTCACCAAACAACCATCTGATCAACATATTGACCAGAACAGACAACCTAATTAAAGCACCGCCGAGTGTGTAAGGGATAGCAGTGCTGTTGCCATGGAAACAAGGCTTGATGGATGGAGCGACGCATCGGTCTAGGATCAGAATTCCTGACCAGATGGTGACAGACAGTCCGACTGAATCCCATCGGGTTATTGAGGAGTTTATGAGGAGTTTCCTTCTGCATATACGAGACAAATGATCTTTAATTAGAAATCTGACGAGGGTTCTGCAGGAGAAGCTCTGTGTCTACGGCGGGTTACAGAGCGGTCTGAAAGAATAAAACAAACTGTTATAAAAGACACTCAATGCCAATAAAGAACCTTTATTTTTAAGAGCGTATTTAAGGATAATATATAATATTATAACTGACAGACTGTGAATGTGAACATGAGATCAGAGTCTTTACCTCCTTCTACTCTCATTGTTATTAGTTCTTCTGCTGTTCAGGAATAAAAGCATCTGTCCTCCTCCTTTCCTCACCTTGACTGTCTGATCACTCAACAAACGTCAATGTGATCATGTGCATCTGACACTGTCACTGCTTGTGATGTTCCTCATTTGGATACAAGCATCTGCTAAATTAATAAATGCGAGTCTGCTTGACGACAGTTACAGTTTGGTTTCAATAACCCTCTAACGCCACAAAACATCTGGTGAATGTACAGCCTAACTTAACCAACTGAGTCATTCTGACGTTTATACTTGAGTGATGTGAACGCTAAAGCAAAGGAAACCTGTCTGAGAATCACTAGACATGAGAGCATTCACCTCGACTGGATGTAGATCTGACGAGAACAAAACAAACTGGAACAAAAAATAAGCAATCAGTTTAGAAAACGCATGAAGAGAAGCTGATACATACCTGCTGCTGCGCACGGCACACGGACCTTCTGACCATCACACACACACACACACACACACACACACACACTCACACTCACAGTCACACAGTCACACACACACTCTCTCAAACACACACACACACACACACACACACACAGGCGCCTTAAGCATTTTTCTGAGCTGAAGTCTCTGTTGAATATGAGCGTATAGAATTGTGGGTATTATCTGTCATTAATACTGCGGTTAATGCGCGGCTTTGGTCTCCGTCAGTGTAATTGACTAAAACCTTTCCAGCTGAACGGCACAACGAGAGCGGAGAGAGTTATTAAAGTAACAAGGGATCCGAGACGTTCTCAAAATCAATCAAAGCGATAAGGTTCTCGGTTCCACCGACCCCGTGACCAGACTCTGTTCTCGCACACGCACACTCGTGTAACACAATAATTAAACTGACATGAAATAATTTAATTAGCTTTATAGAATATGACATGTAAAAATGAACTGCGGATGCGTAGTTGCTTTCAAAAACTGTTATCTGCGCTGATGTTAGAGGAAGTGCGAGCGGATAATTGGACTCGTGTGTGTTTGTGCTGGACGCTCGAGATGATGATCGAGACACTCGGACCTTCAGCACTACAGACACACTGACATTACAGTAACATCCAAACGCTGTATAACATACGCTACACATACAGTAAGTGTGCTGCTGATCAGATGCATCATTTTCACCTGCTGCACCAGAAAACGGCTGAAAAAACACCCTAACGACTGCTCACTGCACCTAAGAAAATACATAGCAACAGCCTGGAAACCACCCAGAATACTCTAGAAACTAACCACAACACCCTACATCAACAACCTGTAATCTCTCAATACACCATAGCAAAACCCTCCACACTCCAAAACCCTACTAACACCCTAGCAACCACCTATAACTACACAAAACACCCTAATATTACCCACAATCCAATAGTAACCACTGCCAAATCCGTAATAACACCATAGAAACCACTCAATACACCCCAGCAGCCACTCCCAAACCCTTAACACCCTAGCAACCACCTATAACCAGCCATCGACACGCTCATCGGATACGTCTGTGATTGGCTTCAATGATCAACGTTGTAAAAACATTCATCAATGAAGCTCTTCACCGAGCGCTTACACCGACACACGGACCAGTCCATCGATAGACGCCTGCTTTCAAACGCTCCCGCTTTCAAATTCAAACACTTCCGTGTGCTTTCAAACGCTGCCGTGCGTTGATCATTGTAGCCAATCACAGACATATCCGATGAGCGCGTCAACACAATGGCCAATCAGAGGTGTTTACGAATCCGCTCGAGCGCTCAAACCGTCACATTTTTAAAATTTCAGTACCGATAGGTACCGAAGTCGGTACTTTTGACAACTCTACCTATAACCACCCAATACACCCTATAAAACACCCACAACCCCCTAGTAACTACTGCCAAATCCCTAATGACACCCTAGCAGCCACCCATAACCACCCAATACACCCTAAAACACCCACAACCCCTAGTAACCACTCCCAAATCCCTAATAACATCCTAGAAACAACTATAACCACTCAATACAGCCTAGCAACATTACTCAGTGTATGTGTGTGAGCAGCAGCTCAACCTCACAAGCTGTGAAAAATACCCCAAAGCGCACAAGCCCAGAACACAGCAATAGAGCAACTTATATTCATACCGTTGAATCAGGTGAATTATGAAATAAATAATGAGACAGTTCCTTCCACAGATCCTGCCAACAAGAAGGTTTGGTGGAATAATGATAAGAGTCTTACGGTTGTCGACGTGCTCAGACTGCGGCTGTGGTTTGGTCATCTTCACTTACCGTTAACCATCCTGGAAAACACCAGCTTTAACAGCGTTACTGAAGAGCTCTGAACTGCATGACATGTAAGAAGAACACTTCATCATCAACACAGACACAACAGTTACTATCACTTCATTTGGGTCTTGAGCTGAAAAGACACTGAACTGAAGGAGGAAGAGAAGTAAGAGGTAAAAAGGCAGAAATTAAAAACACAAATCCCATCCAGTCTGGTGGTGGCTTTGGCTTTTGCTTGTTTTTCAATAATCTCCTGGAAACACTTGTGGACATACACATCACACACACCAATGCATTTCTTAATGACAGAGATGGAAGGACGGACGGATGGAGGGAGGGAGGGAAGGATGAATAAACAGAATTGGGGAGGAATTCAACCGGTTGTGCCACTTTTGTGCCTAAAAACATCCTTTTCACTAACCACTGATCCAATTTAACCAGGTGTATCTGCACAGGAGTATTTAAATGTCATTCTGTTCAGCACAAACACGCCTCATGACTGTGTAAATTATAGCTTCATAAACATCAGCACTATTTGGTAAGCAGGTGGTAAACGGAATTTGCTGTTTGTGAACATTTGCTTGCAGATGAGAGGAGCAGTTTCTGGATCAGTGCTGGAGTGACCAGTAAAGTGCTTGTTTGCGCCATTATCGGAGTCAAATAAAGCGTGCAAATGAACGACACTATCAGCACGTGACATTCACTCTTATTGAATTCCCCCCACAGCTCATAGGTTATGTGCACTGACAGCCATGATGCAACTAGTTTGTTGCGCTTCCGCTTCCTTTCTGAAAGTGACGAATGAGCAAAGAAACCACAGATTAAACATCCAATCAGGGAGATTCATCCTCTGCACCAGCCCTGCCTCTTCCCATCCAGACCAACAGCCTATAGGAACCATCAAGGTCTAGCACTGTTCTAGAGTCACAGGTCTGATGTGGGTGGAGAAACAGAGCAAGGTTTGGTGCAGAGAGCTGTTACTGCGTCATACACTGTAAGAAACGTCTGGTCAGGTAAAATGTGCTTCATGTGCTAACAACACCTCAATCATCGACTGGTTCTCAGTCAGATAGGACAGTGTATTTTTAAGGACAGTGAGGTGGACTGAGGGTCTCACACATACTTGCTTGTGCCGTGCGTTGGTTGATCTCGTTGGTGAATGCTCCGATGCCTTTGTTGGAAACGGCAGCCAGAGAGAAGGTGTATTCGGTGTTGGCGCGCAGACCCTCCACCACATACGACGTCCTGGGCTCAAAATTCCTCTTCTCCTGTTTGTTAGAAAGATCAAAGACGCTTTCAACACAATGCCTTGGAAAACATCGCCATTATTCCATCATTTCAGAAGTTGATGCCAATACTCCTGAAATGTCACGATTTGTAGTCCTCGAGTGGAGAACGTTCTCACCTGAACACCGAGATCTGGAGATTTGTAGATGAGTTCGTAGGCTTTCACGGGCTCTTTGGAGTACGCAGGTTCCCAGGTCAACTCCACGCTGGTGTCGGTCACTTTACCAACCTGGAACTTCCCCGGCTGCCCAGGAACTAAAACACAGATCAGAAACACATTAGAAACCTGTTCGGTAATAAGGGACCCGATAATGGAGCGACACTAAAGAAACAGTGCAGAAATGTTCCGCTGGTACTATGATTGATTTCAGTGACACTTCATTAAGAGTCGCATGTGAATGAATGCAGTCACAGGAACATGTTACGGTGAGATCACATTTACTGGTGCTCTGGGAAATCCAGTGCCAAACGAATTCCAACAGAAAACTACTTGGATAGAAAGCGGCTTCTGTGTGAGCGGTGCTTCATACATCGCTACACTATTTTTTGCATGCGAAATTTCACAAAAAATGTGATCGCATCTTCAATCTGCAAGAGTTGATTTTCTTTGACTCAATCGCATGTTTCTCTACAACTCACCTCCAGGTCTCACTTTGACGTGAACGGGATCAGAGAAGGGTCCATCTCCCACAGATGTGAACGCCAGCACACGAATCGTGTACGTCTCGGATGGCACGAGGCTGTGGATGGTCGTAATCATGCTGTCCTGAACGTTGTGGATCTGCCAGTTGCTCATTGGCTGCGAAGGATCCATGGTGTAATACACTCGATAGCCCTTGATCAAACCGTTGGGCTCCTCCGGCTCGTCCCAGCGCACCATCACTGCGTTCTGGGATATGATGCGCGCCTGGATGTTCCGCGGCGGGCTGGCGGGGGCTTGCTCTCCGGTTCGAGCTTCCACCTTGTTGCTGGACGGACCCTGGCCGATGGTGTTGACAGCGGAAACGCGGATCTCGTACTCAGTGTTGGGGTAGAGGCCACCGATGCTGTAACGGGTGGTGGTGATGGAGTCCACTGTCTCGTACTTGCTGTCCGGGGATTTGGCGCGGTACTGGATGATGTAATAGGAAACGGGGTCGGGGTTACCAGAGTCCCAGGTGATGGTGACGCTAGTGGGGGTCGTCTCCGTGACGATGGGGGTACCAGGAGCTCTGGGTAAAGCTGCAGATAAAGATATTTCTTTAGGAGATTCTCAGACTACATCTACATTAATACAAATAGATTTGAATCTCAATGCAAAGATATCTGAAGATCTTTCCAATGCACAAAATGGGCTGCGTACAGAAAGTCTGGAAACTCACGATACTCTTTCTATTTACTTTTGGGGAAGATTTGCAAATATGAATAACAAAAGCTCACTTTGTGTCCACACATGTTAAGAACCATTCCTTACTTCATTAGACTGGGCAAAATTAGATATTCTTTCCATCGACCCAACATCATTCTCTAAACTCTGGAAGCTCTTTCTATCATTACATACACATTCTGTAACTGGATTTGTCTGATCAATCCTTTCCACCTGCGGCACTGAATACCTTCCTATTTTATCTACGTTTGCACATTTTAGTACTTTACTTTCATGTATTGAACTGATTATTTAAATTTCCTTTTCATTATTAATTTTACTTTGTCCGATTTTTCTCCCACTCTGTATGCATCATAAAAAAATCATGATTATGAATAAAAAAGACTCTTTCCTTACACTTAACAATAACTTGCGCCACAGCCTCAATGATTCCCAAGCTGCTCATGGCGACGCAGGTGTAGTTGGCCGACTCTCGCACGCCGTTCAGCTCTAGAACGTTCCGTCCCACGGGCATCTCGTCCTCCGGCGTCAGGTCCTCCGAATTGAGCATCCACTTCACGTAGGGCATCGGAGAGCCGACGGCGACACAGGTGATGTTCACGCTCCCGCCCGGCATGATCTCATGGCTGGTGGGAAGGATGGTGAAGCGAGGGGGAACGCGGCGCACTGGAGCACAAAGAGAAGGAAACAGAGGACAACGAGGTAACAATGACAGCAAATGGACGTTCTGATGAGAGCTTCATATTCAAGCTGGCAATACATCATTACTGCTAAAAGGACAAGTTGCTAAATATAAGCGCTGACTAGCAGATGGAACGGAATAATAATGTGTTCAGGAGCTGGAGAATCTGAATTCAAGTTAAAGGTCAGAGCCGTGTTTTCTAACAAACTGACTAACGCGCCCATTTCTACAGGCATGTCTCTCAGGTCACAGAAATTTCAGCGAGGATGAAAAACCCAACTGAGAAGAGGAACGTTAAACACAGACGCTTCTGCCGAGGCTCCTCTGTTCTCATTCTGAGCTCAGCTGGGAGGCAGAGAAACTGTAATGATGCATATTTATTAAAACCCGCTCTGCTGGAATGAGCTTTATTTCCCGTCCGAGCCCCCTCAGTTTCCCATAAGCCTTTAGAAACTGAAATGAGATTGTGCTGCCCTCAGGGACCCAATGAAGCCTTTTCAAGCTCTGTGATCAATAGCTGCAGATATCGACTCTATAGACCGGCGCTGGAAGGCAGGTGTTCGATTCAGGCTGGTTTCATCCACCAGCGGATCAAAGGGGAGAAGGGGAAGGCGTGACTGAGAGAGCTTGACTGCAGCGCTTGCATGCCTGAACACGCCACAAACCAGCGCTTAAAGGGAGATCACTGGAACACCACGGCCAACACATACAGCAAATGTTCAGCACACGTGAACTTAACAGGGTGAAACATTTCAAGTCAATATGGTAATTAGTGTCTGACGCGCACTGCACTAAATAGGCAATACAGACAGACTGACTGAATCTAGTCCAGTGCTTCTCAACTGGCTTTGTTTCAGGACACAGATTGAAGTTTACCATTCTAACCGTTATATATTGTTAGCTGAATTGTGTTATTTGCATTCAGCATTGTGTTTTTTTGTCAGACCTGCAACCCACCAGTGGAGACGCACTGATCTAATGTGTGTGTGTGTGTGTGTGTGTGGCGCTACACTCTAGGACAAATCAGATTCTTCTGCAGCAGAAACTGTCGTTCCGGAGGGAAATACTGCATTTACTCCTGGAAGATCTACATCTGACTGAGGAAATAAATAAATAAAAGAGACAGCAAGCAAATGTGAGAAACGATGGAAGTTATGCTAATCCACTCAGTTACTGTGGAGCGCTGCCAGCCCGCATCCAGAAACAGAGATGAAATGCAGGAGAAGAGAGAGAGAGAGAGAGAGAGAGAGAGAGAGAGAATGTGTTAGAGAGATAAAAGAAAGAGAGACACACTAAGAACTACAGCTTTCTGAATTCTTAGAGGTGTCGTGAAATCGGCAGGTCATCGCCAGATTAAAAACATACAGTGAATCAAAGAGTCGTGAAGCTCAACCCCGCAGACAGAGAGAGAGAAAGAGAGAGAGAGAGAGAGAGAGAGAGAGAGATGAGATGGACAGAAACAAAGAACCAGGGCAACAGGAAACACTCGCAAACCGGAGATACTGAATCTTCAAACGCTGACGTCTGTGAACATGCACAGCTCACCATCACCTTGGATGGTTGCCATGGTGACACTATGCGGTGTACTGAGTGGTTGCTAGGGTGTTGCTATGCAGAAGCTGGGGTGTTGAATGTGTTGTAGTGTGTTGCTATGCATTAATCTTCCATCTGAGGAGCACTGACTTAAAGAGACAGTTCACCCAAAAATGATCAATCTGTCATAACAAGATATTATTTTGAGAAATATCTAAGTTTTCCACAGAGGAAAGTGTTTAAACAACATGAGGGTGAGTAAATGATGACAGAATGATCATTTCTGGGTGAACAATCCATTTAACAAAGAGCACTAATAAATCTCATTATTGGCCTTCAACACGAGACTGATCTGAGTGCTCATAAAATAAGAAAAATGTTGAGTTGCATTTAATAGAACAATGAAATAACGATTAAAGAAGGGCAGCAGTTCAATCAAGAGCTGTGATTCAGCGAGGCGTTTAATTCACATCAACAGAAGTGAGAAACACACACATCTGAAGCCCAGGTTCTTGTTTCTTCTGCTTTAGAGATGACTAAAGGAGATCCGTAAGTCTGAGCAAAGCTCTCGGGTGCCGGGGCTTATGGGGATTCAACACACGGGATCAAGTTCTAAAATCTACGACTTCAGCAAAGAGGAAAAAATCCACCTGAATAAAGCTACAACTGCATCGGATCAGCTCTTCTCTTTCATCAAACTCTGACAGAGATGAGATCAGTTTTTATTGGCAGATTAAAGCGTTTATCTACAATAAAATGTGCAACTGTAAAAGTGAATTCAAGCATTGACCAAAGACACCCAGAATTGGACACACTACATTTAAAATCTACACAGTTAATCAGAGGTTAATGCGGGTTAGTTCATGCGTTCGTGCGACTGTCAGCATGCAACAGCAGTAACGTGCAAATAAAAACACAGGTGCATCATGCACAGAAACAGCCCAACATGTGGATTCAGTATGAGTTATTACACTGCAAAAACTCTGTTCTTCCTCAGTGTTTCTGTCTTGTTTTCCAGCACAAATATCCAAACATTCTTAAATCAAGATACATTTACTGGAGAAGAGAAATGACTGAAGATGTTAAGCCAAAAATGTGTCAAAATGACTCCATTGGAAGATATTTGTTCCTGTTTTAAACACAAACTCACTTCATTTTGATATTTTTATTCATTTTGCTTCTCCAGTAAATGTATCTTGATTTAAGAATGTTTAAATATTTGTGCTGGAAAATAAGACAGAAATACTGCTAGTTCCTGGTTATGACTGAACCGGTCAGATCTGCTAAAGCGTCAGATCAGTGTAGAACCAGTTCAGAATGAAACGGGTGAATATTTGAATTCAAATGACCTTCTACGAGCGTCTATTGTGCAGAAATCACTTTGCGGCTCTTAAAAGCTTGGGCTTCCAGCGAGACGGGAACAATAACCTTGGGTGGTAACAGCACATTTGATCTATGCAACAATAGGGACCGCTGAATTGGATTTGCCGTTGTTAGTCGGGCCCATTACAATGAATTATCTCAAACGCAATCTTTCCTCTCGCTGAAAGGAGAAGCAGAGGCACGGCGGATCGACTTGCAGTCCTGCGCACACATACGCAGACGCCGCATAAAAACATCGGCGGGACTGAATGACATCATCCTGTAATTGCTCATGTGTCAATTAAACACAGAGGCTTGAATGCGACGGTTCAGATTTAGTCCCTGAATCGCATCTGTGAGACGCAGAGGATGTTTGTCTCCGTCTTTCTTCTCCTCCTCCAGAGAAGGCTGTCATGAGCGCCGCAGCTGCGTGTCACTCACGATCTTTCCCACAGTTGATTTGACTTTCAACAGTCTTCCAGGAGCGGAAACGGCGTGAACGCTTCATCACGGTGACAGAATGAAAATAGGCCACTCTCTGATGACAAACAGACTTTTCCTAAAAAAAACCTAAAACATTCCGTTAAAACAGACGAGACTTCATGCAGCTCATGCGCAAGCAGCGAGAGAAAATGACAAAGACAGACAAAACAAAGAGACCGTGAACAACTGCGAACAACTCTGACATCACGCTGGGTTTATGAAAACTTATAAACCCTGGTGCGGGATTGATTACAAGAGCACAGGTGATCAGGATTCTGATTTCGATCCCGTCATGCTGTGAACGGCTGCTTTCAGAACGAGTTTCTCTCCTTGTGGGAAATTATCATTATACTTAGTTTAATTTTGCTTGACGCCACATAATGTAAGACTTAAATGCGTTTGTTTATGAAAGTTCAGCAAAGACTTCTGGGTGAACATCACATGATTAATATACATGAGCCAAATCATTTCAGTGACGACGTCAGCTCTACACTGCAAAAACTCTGTTCTTCCTCTTGTTTTCCAGCACAAATATCTAAACATTCTTAAATCAAGATACATTTACAGGAGAAGCAAAATGACTGAAAATATTAGGCCAAAAAAAATATCAAAATGAAGTGAGTTTGTGTTTAAAACAAGAACAAATATCTGCCAATGGAGTCAGAAAAATAATCTTGTTTTCTCTTTGAATTAAGTCTATTTTTCTGACTCCATTGGCAGATATTTGTTCTTGTTTTAAACACAAACTCACTTCATTTTTATCATTTTTTTACTTTATATCTTCAGTCATTTCTCTTCTCCAGTAAATGTATCTTGATTTAAGAATGTTTAGATATTTGTGCTGGAAAACAAGACAAGAGTTTTTTGCAGTAGCTTCACAACAGATATTAGTCATAACTGAGTGGTGGCAAAACAACCAACATGAACTGTTCAACACAAAATTAGCCAGAATGAGTTTAGAGAGAATAATTGACCAATTCAATCCAGATCAATATGACACTGATGCACAAAAATACAACATTTGCTCGTTTTTCCACTATCAATAGCGGCCCAAAAATGATCTGTTGGACTTCAGTCACACTCATGAACGCCTGAATCATCAGATCAAGATCAGTGTGTTTGAATCAGCCGGGGTTTCAGTGAATGTATGAAGTCAGTTTTCTAATCAATGACTCTTGTGTTGACGTTCATCAGTCTAACACAAGAGTGACTGAAGTGCACAGAAACGTTCTGATCATGTGACGTTTGACTGACGGCTATTGATGAGGCGCTACGATAAAAGTGCTGCTTTGGAGCGATCGATCGAAGCTGATTGTCTGCAGAAAGCACGTCCGTCACTGGAGCGAGCGCCGCGCACACACACACACACACACATGCAGACGGATGCAAAGACAGGAGCGAGCAGAAACACAGACAGACAGACAGACGCACACGAGCGATTACAGCACAGAGCACAGGAGACACGACAGCCAATCACAACGCTGCGCCGTTCAGGCATGCAACCGTCCTCATGCAGACGCTCAGTAATTTCCAATTGCTGGGTTTCCATGGCAACGCGTGCAGAGAGACAGAGAGAGGGCCTTCCGAGCGGAAGGTTTGCAAACAAGATCCCACAATGCAACACACGAGACTGACATGACCCTCATCTACATTAGACTAGTGTTTACTGCCATCTTGAACACTGTTTACTGCTTGACTGACATTTATTTCTCTGTCTTTAAATGCCAAACAAAAGAAAAGAGAGCAAATAAACAGAAAACACACCAACCTTCTCGCAGCTCTGAGGGTGTAAGGGGGTTTGAGATGGAAAGCAGAGAGAAAACCAGGGAAACACACAGAGAGAGTAAAAAGGCCACTGCAACCATCGTGATCTGCCACAGTCTCACCTCATTCATTTAGCTCAGAGTGTGTTTGTGTGGCAGAATTATTCATATACAGTGCCAAATATAAGAGATATCGTGGCTTGGCCTTGCTCTACTCTGAGAAACTCACTTCATAAAGAAAGAAACTGAAACACACAGACACACTGCAAAGACCTGGACTGCATATTTTAGTTGTGCATCATGAATTTAGTGAGCAGTCAAATTAGTTTTGATTAGTAATTCACAACATACAAACAAACAACCAAAAAATGAAGAAAACAACTAACAAGCACACAAACGTTTGCAGTATTAGTAGAGGCATCATGCAGCACTTGATAACGCGAGCGTGTCGATCGAGCGCATTAAACGGACGCCGTGATTGACGGCTGGCGCTGAGGTGGGCCGAACCGGCTCTTTCCTGCTCGTTACTCATCCGAACTCATTTACCTTCTTTTATTCTCTATTAAAACTGTGGCGGCTCTTTCCGGACCACTAGGCCGTGAGCGCTTCAGCCCTACGGCAAATATCACTAATTGAGTTTACAGAAACAATTACATGCCTGTAAACCCAATTCATTTCAAATCAATTAGCTTTTTTAATGCTTCGATTAGCCGAGAATCGTGAACGAACCCCGTCGGGAAGCACTCGAGTTAATAAAGTTGGGTGTTCAATGGATCAGACGAATTATTCACGAGCAGAATTAATATCAAAATCCCTCAAAGTTCAGATCGTGAGATAAAACACAAGCTGACAGGGAACGTTCTGGCAAGGTTCTCTCAACGTTATGAACATTCCAGTAATAGAACGTTCGTTCAATGTCTTTAATAATGTTCTCAAAACTTCAGCACAAAAACATTATTCATACATCAGTCATGGAACTTTGATTCCTGGAACATTTTAGTTGGATGTTCTTCTAACGTTTTTTAAATGTTACTGTTTGTTTCAGAACGTTCAGAGAACATTAAAGTAACGTTCCCATAATGTTTGAAGAATGATACAGTGGAATGTTCCCGTAACGTTCATATAACCAAGAAAAAACATTTTTGAACATTCAGAAATAAAGTTTTCAGTGTTATTTTAATATCATTGAAATGTTTTTATCATTATTTCGAATTAGTTTTTATTTTTATGTTTTTATTTTCATTTTAAAGTTTTAGTAATTTTGATGTATTTTTGTCATTTTTTTTAATTTATCTGTATAGTTTTTATAAATTTTTTTTCTGTTTTAGTTATTTCAGTACACAAGTTAACAAAAATAAACTAAATGAAAATGAGAAATGTTGCCTTGCCAACTAGCTGAAATAAAATAAGTTTAAGGTTTATTTTATTTTACTTCAGTTAACGTTTACTTTACTTCAAGCATCAAAAATGTTTGTTTTTTGTGGTTTTAGTTTTAATTTCAGTTTCAGTTAACTATAATAACTCTGATGGGAACGTTGTTAGAGCATATTTTTGTTAGCTGGGCAGACGCGGCCGACACAGAACAATAATGTGACGTACTATTCGTAGATGTGGTCGTTCAGAAGTGCTGCAGAGGCTGCTGGGTAAATTAAAGAAGCTGTCTGCGCTGACATGTGAATAAAAGTGTATTACCTACGGAGTACCTACTGTGTTTCATACCTCTCACGTATAAGTTAGCAGGGGACGAGTAGCGCACGCCCTGAGAGTTAGACGCCACGCACTCGTACTTCCCCTGATCCGTCTCCTCACTGCGCTCGATCTGCAGCGCACCTGCACAGAGAGACAGATAGAGAGATAGATAGAGAGAAAGAGAGATAGAGAGATAGATAGAAAGAGAGATAGAGACAAAAAAGAGAGAGAGACAGAGAAACAGAGAGAGAGAGAGATAGAGAGACAGGTCAATCATGCAGACACAAGATGGAGGAGAAAACAAGAAGTAAGGGAAAGAGGAGGAGACAGACAGACAGAGAGAGATAGAGAGACAGGTCAATCAGACAGAGTGACAGATAGAGAGACAGGGAGACAGACACAAGAAAGAGGAGAAAATGAGAAGGGAGAGAGGAGGAAAGAACAGACACAGCATTAATATTCTCATGATGGTTTAGAAACCTTCCTCTTGTTCTACACGTGACACAAGCGCATCAACCTCTGACGGTCACATTCATTTATATAGCACTTATAAAACAACAAGTAAAAACTCATTCATTTTCTCTATAGGGGAATTGATTTTGAATTATAACTTATACACCTTTAAAGAACCCTTACTGTGGGCCACGAGGTTGTTAATCGATGGTTTATGCTTTTGTTGAAACCATCTGTTCTCATTTTCAATTTATTTTTAAAATAATCGTGTTTAACAGTAGAATTTGTGGTGAAAAACTACATTACCCATGATGCTGTGCAGAAAATTCCACCAACCAGAAAGTCACAGCGAGAAAATCATGCTAAAAAAGCTCTTTAGCTCCGCCCACTCCCATGAAGCACTGTGAATGACGTAATCGAGTCAGCCTTGATACACTCTCAAAATACTTAAATATTTGTAAATTTATGCATATTTTGCAATAAACTTAAAATATATTGTTTCTATAGGTATGATCAACAACAACTGTGTCATTGGCAATGCTTCATGGGATTGTAGTTCTTTCACTCATTAAAGCCATTAAGTTCTTGTATGTTTGTCTTGATTTGCATCAAATCAAAGTTTGTAATGTTGTAATTCTCGTAGCTGGTTGGTTTGGATCATGGAGTATAACACTTAAAGACTTTTCAAAAATATTTGCGGAACCGACGCATTATGAACCGATTATGAAACAAATTCAATTTAACCGTAAAGCAGCTCTACGTAAAGTCGCAGTATCCCAGTCAGTCTGAATGACAGCTGAAACGACCAATCACAGTTCATTCTGCTTCTACATGCGGCTCAGGGGCGGGTCGATCTGAAACAGATGATGCCCAGTGAAAGACTCACTCAGATGATTCACTTCAGTCAGTCCACAACTAATAACCACCGTTTCACACACCGAACTGATGTGGACGGATATAAACGTGCACACAGACTCAGGAAGTTGCGTAACACAGCCAATCAGATCGAAGCTTGTGATGAACATGAGCGCCTCTAATGTGAACAGTGAAACACATACAGTCACGACACAGAAGATGGAGGCCGGCGTTTTCTGGCATCTCGTGCGGCAGAGACTGACTCAGCGTTCGGAGCGATTCACTCGCTGTTTTGTCATGTAAATGTGACTGTGGGCAGAACCGCGAATCACTGCGGCTCAATCAACACCCACAGAGTCTGGTCAGGATTCAGTTCTGCCCTCAAAAAACAGTGTGTGAAGGACACAGTGACCTTCACACTTCAGCGCTGCGCTTCTAAAGGCCACCACACAGACACACACAGAGCAGCAAAACACCTGCAATAAAGGGTTCAATAATGAGTGTTCTTTTGCTGTGATGAGACACACACACACACGCACACACACACACACACACACGCACACACACACACAGATCTTTGATTCTCAGTCCAAAATCTTCACGTGTTCTCTTCAACGGGTTTCTGCTGCTGCAAACAGAAACGTCACTGAATGTGAATAAAATCAGTGCAGGAGAAAGAGGGAGAACCCAGGAGAAATGAGGAGCAGAAGAACATATGCAGACACCACAGAAGCACCGCAGAGCATCATGGGAACACGGAGCCAGGGACAAACGGAGATCAGGGCAGATGGAGACGAGCGAATGTCACGTGGCCAATCTTTTGGTTACATCTGTGCTTTTACACTGAACAAAACTCTGTTCTTCCTCAGTGTTTCTGTCTTGTTTTCCAGCACAAATATCTAAACATTCTTAAATCAAGATACATTTACTGGAGAAGAGAAATGACGGAAGATATTAAGTCAAAAATGTATCAAAATGAAGCGAGTTTGTGTTTTAAACAAGAACAAATATCTGTCAGTGAGGTCAGAAAAATAAACTTATTTTAATTTTTTTCTTCCGTTGAACATGAAAGAAGACATTTTGAAAAATGTTGGTAACCAAACAGTTTCGGTTCCCTTTGTACAGAAATATTTTGTTACCACATTCTTCAAAATGTCTTCTTTCATGTTCTGCAGAACAAATAAAGCGACAGAATGATCTTTTTTGGGTGGACTATCCCTTTAAGAAGAACTGCGAGATGAAGCTCCAATCAAAATGACTCGTGATTCTGCAGAACAAATGACTCGTGTGCGCGAATCTTTTCTTGACTAGTTACGAACTGTCTCCCAAATCTCTCCTATGATGTAGACGGTGTGTTTGGTGTTGAAAGATCAGGTGAGCACGGCTTCACCTCTCATTAGGGAACAGGTGCAGGAAACGAGGTCACGTTCGTTAGGAGGATCAGGGGACGAGGGGCATGTTTATCGGAGGATGACATGAGTTGAGCACCAACATATGTCATCAAACCGTGGGACTGAGGAGGAGTTTGGTTGGTCTAGAATAAACAGATACTCACCAAAGACTCCTGAGAAAAACACACCGAACACACAATGAGAAAAAAACACAACGAAAGCTTTGAGTGACAGCAGCTCAAATGCACTTTATGCAACAGAAATGATCCAATCACAGATCAAGCTGATTATATATATATATACACACGAGTATTATATATAATCACATATCATATACATTAATCATATGGATTAGATTTATGTATATATACACGTGCGTGTATAAGCGAGAGATAACGTACAGTCAAGATAAAATAAACCCTGTACATGATCCCGCTTATTCCACGACTACTTACCAAATAAATAAACATATGGAGATGAAGAAAAGGATGAGAGCATCGACTCATACGAGAGACATGGAGGAAATAAACGACCGCTTATACGGTCATTATGCACAGATATTTGAATCCTGCGTTTGACCAATCACAACCAAGTATTCCAGAGAGACGTGTCATAAATAGTTGAATATTTTTATATGCTCGTTGTACACTCTTAAAAATAAAGGTCCTTTATGAGCATTGATGGTACCATGAAGAAACTTCAACATCCATGAAATCTTGAAAATGTTCTTTAGATTATTAAAATGTTCTTCACACTAATAAAAAACGGATCTTTTAAGAACTGATCACTGAAAGGTTCTTTAGGGAACCAAAATGTTTCTTTTATGGCATCGATCGTACCAGTATTCACCCCGAATGTGTCTATAAAAAGCGTGCACATGTCGTCAGAAATGAAGGCCTTTGACTGGAAATTTCCGTCATATATTTTGGACTCCACATGCGATTTTCAGTCAAAGCCATCAAATCAAACACTTTGAGCTCCCAGCTGTGGTTAAAGTCTTGAAGTAAGTGGTCATTTCAGAAATTACCGCCTATCCAAACACCAGCTCACCAGCATAATAGAGAGGAGACCTCTGTCCGCCGGTACCTGCTAATCTTGGCAGCGCCGTAATCACTCACTTCATTCAGTCGACACGCTGAAGAGTCCCGACATCATTATTATTAGAGATGGTCTGAAATGCGGCCCTTCATACGAGAGGCTGTATCTCTACAATCACGGCCTTGACATTCTTTGGCAGTTTAACCTGGTAACTCTAAGTGTCTCACTCGCGCACTATTGCATATTTTAGTAATCATCATAAATTAGGTATCATTTTAATGCTTAAACACTCAAAATTCTCTGTATTGAAATTGGGCATTGCGTTACATTGGATACGGTACTTTAAAAACTTTTAGTGACTCTAGGGGCCCTATCATACACCCGGTGCAATGTGGTGCCAGGCGTGACGCAAGTGTTTTTTGCTAGTTTCAGCCCGACGCAGTTATCATTTTCACGTCCAGCGCCATGTTGTTTAAATATCAAATGCACTCGCGGCCATCTGTTCGCCCATGGGCGTGCCGGTCTGAAAACGAGGTGTGTTCAGGTGCATTGTTGGCGTGTTGCTATTTTGAGGAACTGAAATATATTGCGCCATTGACCAACTGAAACCTGGTCTAAAGTCAATGGCACAGTATTTGTTTTGTTATTTAAAGAGCGTGTTAGGAATATGCGCCTATAGACGGGTCACTCTGATTATTACACACACAGGGACGCGCAGCAGCACACACAAACATGCCAAATATTAAAAATAAAAGGAGAAGCGTTCCTCTCTGGAGAAGCGTTCAGTCTTTCTGCTTGCAAATTCCTCCATGTAAATAGCGAATCCGCCATGGCGCGAGCGCAACTGGCTTTTAAAGGGAATAGGAGATGAGACTCTGATTGGTTTATATGCCCAAAACACACCCATGACTCATTAAGAGAATAGGGACAACCCTTCTGGACCATTTTTTCCGTCATTAAACTAGCAAAAGTGGATTCTGACACACCCAAAGTGCACCTGCGCCGTGCGCTTCAGACCATGAGCTTAGATCGTTAAAATAGGGCCCAATATTTGTGATGTCAACTTTAAATTTGGATCACAACTTAAGACTTGATTTTATAGCAATTTTAGAGTCCAAATTATTTAATAAAATTACATTAGCTTTATGGTAAACTTAAACTTCTATAACATTTTGACACTTTCATGTTTTTAAATGCTTTCAGTTCTGCAATAATCTGTGTTTCTTTAAAGAGATCAACCTTACACTCTTAGAGGAACAGGCTCTATACAGAACCCCAAAGGGCTCCGTCAAGCCTTGTATACTTTATCAGCAGAAAAAAAACCTGTTAAACATGAAAGTATTATGCAACCATTTAAGACATTTCTCCTTATATTGAACCTTTTTGGTTCTTCAAAATTGAATCAAGAACCCTAAAGTTGTATATAGAACTCCACTGAACCTTTTTTTCTAAGAGTGTAGGTCTGTTTTCCAAAACAAGTTAAGTTGAGATCTGTGCTCAAAATGGAGGATGTGACGGTTCACAGGTTAAAGCACAGAGCGCATTAGAGGCAGAGATTCATCCTGATGAAGCTCTCCGATCTCCTGCCGTACCTGATCGCAGCTGCTTGATTCGCCCTTGGCTGAGCGCCGGCTCTACGGGGAGGAAGTCCTTGAACCAGGAGATCTCGGGATCGGGGATCCCGCTGGCGGCGCACAGCATGGTGGCGGTTCTGGTTCTCTCCACCACCTTCAGCTGCGGGCCCATGTCGATGCTGGGGAAGCCGAAGGGCAGCAGGTCCTCTGAAAGACACCGGAAGGAAACCTTTAATGACCAGAGGAGACGCTCAGAGGATCACTCACGCATGTGATGGTTTATTCTGTGTTAACAGATGGAGCGTGTCCAGCCTTTCATCTCTACTGGGGCACGGGACAAAATACTGGATACTGTTATAGATATATTTATATAAATTGACTTTGCAGAACACAGTCTTGCTGCTTCTCTGCTGTTTAATTACAAAAGACCCTAAATATCAACCTCATCTTTTTGTTTTCTGTCTTATAAAGTATCCCGTTATTGTAAGCTGTCTGCATGAATCACAAACAGATTCAGACCTTACTGCAAACCTGTTCGTCAGATTAGATCAAAAAGAGTGATTCATTCGTCAATCTGGCATTGCAAGTTCTGATTCTAAACAGCTGACAGAAAACACAGTTGACGTGAATCGCTGAAATACAATCAGAGGAAATGATTCTCAGATCAGTATACGGTAATCTCCAGCATCAGACAAGGATTGATCAGAAATATTTCACTGGGACTCGTGCATCAGCAGAAAGAGTGTGCGTTTACATTTATACATTCAGCAGACGCTTTTATCTAAAGTGATTTACAAATAAAGAACAAGAGCAATTCGCCAAAGAACAACAATATTCATAATATACAATGGCAGGTTTATTAGATGACTAGATTAGGAAGCAAGCTGGAGAAGAGGAGAGAAAGAATGTGCACAGCAGGACAATAACTATTACGATAACAATAAAGATATAATTCTAAAAATCTTTCTAAATATAAAAGAATAGCAAAGTCACACCAAATCTATAATGAAAACGACACAGAGGAACGATATCGCCAGAATCAATTTCAGAATGATTTCATTTTCCAGCTGATGAACGATAAAAACATTGACAGCCAATCAGAATCCAGCCTGCTTTAAAGAGCTCGAACATTTAAAACGACAGACGATAAAACTGAGAATATCTAGAGGAACCAGCGGTCATTTTTTTTTTTTAGAAAATGACCGATGGTTTCTCTAGATAAGACCCTTATACCTCGTCTGGGATCGTGTAGAGCTCTTTGAAGCTGCACTGAAACTGACATTTGGACCTTCAACCCGTTGAACCCCAGTGAAGTCCACTATATGGAGAAAAATCCTAGAATGTTTTCCTCAAAAACCTTCATTTCTTTTCCACTGAAGAAAGAAAGACATGAACATCTTGGATGACATGGGGGTGAGGAAATTATCAGGAAATTTGAATTCTGAAGTGAACTAATGCTTTAAGGCACTGAGAGGTTAATGGGACACGTGGAAGGATCCACGGGAGGGTTTGGGAAACCTGTCTGGAAACAACAGGAAAACAACACTCTAAAAAGAGCTGGACTGCTTTCCTCCTGAAACAGCAGCTAAACCATCATCATTGTATTTGTATTTGAGGCTGATAAATAAAAAACAAAAAGTTCATTGAGCTAGATCAGGGGTTTTCAATCTTTCAGAGGCCACAAACCACCAAATATGATCATCCTCGCAAGGGTCATTTAAAAGACAGCAATATAATATATATAGACTTTTTTTCCCAAACAAAAAAAGAGACACTGCTTCATTTCAGGTTCAAAATCCGTAACATTATCTGTTGGAAACGTCCTGCGAGATAAACGTCCTCATCAGCAATTGGAAGGCAGTTGATTAAAAACTATTTCTCGCATCTGTTCACATTAGCGGCCCACTTACGAGGGACTTGAGATGAAATGATACTGACGCAGCGGCTCACCCACCCACTTCCTGCGCGCAGATATCGCTTTCAGTGGGCGGCATTCATTATGCTGATATAAATAAAGCAGTCATCTCCTCCAAACCACTGAAATTATCAGAGGTAAATGGGAGCAACAAACACGTCTGGCGCTGGAATGGTGGAGTTGCACCGTGTAATTATGTACCTTCATAATCACTGCGCACACGTTCACCTAACCATCAATTACATGTTACACAGCCGAGTGTTTGGAGCGCCGCTAATTATTTGTTCGCTTTAATTAGAGAGGCAGCAGAGATGAGGAGGGTACATAAACACCAGCATGAAGGGCATCATTTGCTTATTTTGGGGCGCATGAGCTCGTCCACATTACAGCAGACGCTTTCAGTCCAATGTGAGCTTGTGTTCAGATTCACCAAGATACCGAAGAGATCGAGATACGAGCTCAAACGATACGAGCTGCCCTACACTCTTAATGGACGACGACTGGTGAACCTGCTTTCCTCTGACCTGATGCAGACCCGTGTGTCACATGACAAACAGACGCACACGCAGAGTTTGATCAGTTTGTGACAGAACGATGAAACCCAAAATCTGCTCCAGAAATGGAGATTATGACGCTGTCTGTAGTTCAACACGATGACGTTTTTCTTTATGCTAATGAGTCTGTGTTGATCTACAGACTCTCACTGTGATGTCGTCACTCACAACACTTTTTGTGATGTCATCAATCACTCTTATTTAACAACATGCAGATCAGTCTCACAAGGGTCAGAGGTCAAGGGTCAGGGCCTCAGCAACCGACTAATTGGGGAAAATTAGACTTTACTGTCGGCATGAAAGGGAAGTTGTGCTAGTCTTTTCTTCTTTTCTATACTGTGTTGAATATCTGAGTGAAACGCTTCTGGAACAAGAACAAATGTAGGGCGGGGCTTGATTTTGTCTGTGGGGAATTGATTGGATGGTTGTGGTTTGCTATTGGTGGATCTCATGTGAGTGACAGGTTGCCCCGCCCTCATCATCAGAGAAGAGAAGAGATGCTGCAAGAGGGAGGAGAAGATATTCTGATTCAAGATTACCAGGAACAAAATAATGATGTGCACCGATAAATCATTTAGAATAAATACTGCAATATTCAATAAAAAAAAATAAGAAGTGTCCATTTTGATTTCATGGTGACTATAAAAAACAACAGTTTTAAATCAGCTGAATGTCCCGTAAAGCCAACAAAATGAATGAAATTCACTCACATAAATCTATCCTGACAGTTATTTCTGTATGATAAAAATATGCTAATAAGACTGACATTAAAAAATCCATTATGCATATATACGTTTTTAATGAACATTTGCTGTTGGAATAACAATAAACAGGCGGCGCGTCCCTGAGGGTCTGTCTGAGAGAAGCGGGTTAAACTCATCGCCCGCGTGTGTTTACAGAGGAAAATGATGCAGATGCCAGTGATGACGAGACACACACACACACACACAGGTTTGTTTTGCTATCTTAGTGAGGACTCTCCATAGGCGTAATGGTTTTTA
Organism: Mylopharyngodon piceus; assembly: GCA_039654765.1. Lineage (NCBI taxonomy): Eukaryota > Metazoa > Chordata > Actinopteri > Cypriniformes > Xenocyprididae > Mylopharyngodon > Mylopharyngodon piceus. Next base: position 142,325 of record JBCHWC010000146.1, on the reverse strand, counting down.
TACTGTACAAACTGTACATTCTCTCCCCCTACACTACCCCTACTCCTAAACCTACCCTTTAAATATGAGGACTCATGAAATGTCCTCATAAAATATGTTTATGTCGTAATACCAGTGTAATACCCATGACATTATACACATTTGTGTCCTCATAAATCACAAAAACAAGCACACACACACACACACACACACACACACACACACACACACACACAGATGCTCATGAATGTGACGCTGGTGTCGACAGCAGGTGTGGCCTGATTAAGGCTGCATAATGATGTTGTTTGGTGGATGAAGGGCGACCAGTAAAGCTGTGACTGACCCGTTGGTGTGTGTGTGTGTGTGTGTGTGTGTGTGTGTGTGCGTGTGTGTGGAGGGACAGATTGAACACAGCTGCGTCTGAGAGAAGCGGAAAGAAACAGAAATAAAATCAGAATGGTGTGTCAGTGTTTACGCAGCAGAAGCACTGGAGCTAATGGACTAGATGTGGCTTGTAATGGAGCTAAATGAGCAGAAGTGATCTAAATATGACTACTAATGAGGGCGTGACAGAGCTGCAGGATAATACAGTTCATGAGCTGATAGTGAAACCACACACACACACACACACACACTCACACTCTCACACACACACACACACACAGAGACACACACACACTTACACTCTCACACACACACACACACACACACACAGACTCACACAAACACATTTATTCACATATAAACAGAAGCTCATGTGTGTCACACTAGAATGAACCTCATTCGTTCTCATGTTTGAGCTTCCATGTTTATCATATGTGATGTGTGTCCATCATTGTTTAGATGTTAAAAAACCTGATTTAACCGCTCGATTCATATGGATTCATTTTACGACGCCTTTATGACCGTTTTGGATCTTCTTGGAGTTTCAATGGAGGGACAGAAACTGTTCAGTTTTCATTAAAAATACCTTCATTTGTTTTTCAAAGACTAACCTTATGAGTGTGAATGACACGAGGAAGAGGAAATGATGACAGAATTTAAATTTTTGTGTGAACTAATCTTTTAAAGTTAGGGTTAGGGTTGATCAGCGTGTCATATGTGCGGCACGTCACAACAATCTTCATGCTTATTTCTGTGTAAATGCTCCGGAAATCTCCCGTCGTGGTGCGGATGACAGCAGCCGTGCGTTTGAAGCCGCTCACTAAATAAACTGTCACCGCCAATGAAACACACTTCATTACCGGAGTAACAAACTCATCCCGCTCTCATCAGAAATCCGTGCAGACGTCCACGGGCGGTTCAGCATCTGAGTCTGCTCCGTTTCTCCGTCAGTCGTCTGTTCGGAGGGTGATGACGACGAGCAGGAATCAGACACACGTGATCTCAGCGAGAACCGAGACGAGTCACCGCACTTCCGGACCGGTTCTCCACGCGTCTGACAGCCACGAGTGTTTATGGTTTTGAGCCAAGCGTCTCTGTATCGTCTCGATTACAGACAGCATGTGCAGAGCTGCAGGGCCTTTGTGACGCGGCCAGCCAATCAAAACAAGCCCCACAGCAGCCAAACGGCCAATAGCAGCAGCCAATGAAGCACCAAAACACAGACGCGTGTCTCTGACAGTCAACTTCATCTGTCTGCAGCAGTTCTGCAGTGTTAAACACTAATACCTGTGAATAATCATGCATCAGTCATTCACTGAGTTCAGGTCCAAACTGAGACGTGATGATAATCACAGAAATATCTGACTGCAAGATACAGTACATTTGGAGGAAGCTGAGTGATGTGACTGGACAACGATGATGATGATGATGATGAATCTCACCTCTGATGATGGACAGTGTGGAGGTCTTAGTGATTTCTCCTTCAGTGTTTTTGGCGACACACTCGTAAGCATTTTCATCACGCGGCGCTCTGAGTGGCTGGATGCGAAGCACCGCCCCCGCCCCTTCGTCAAACTCTATGGTCTGGACCAATGAGAGAGCAGAATGAGCAGACATCCACCAATCACAGCAGAGTAACAAGCAGACAGACAGTTATCAACAATCAAATCAGTAAAGAGGAAGTAGAACTAAGTCCAGGTCAAATAATAGCTTAATTATGATCAACGCATTAATTAATATTACTGTAATACTACTGTTCGCACACACACAGGAAGTGACATCAGTCCAGCGGCGTCTGAACTTCAGTCTAATAATCTAAACTCATGGACATTGACTTCATTTCTGCCGCTAACAGAGACGACATGCTTTAGGAGCTTCATTCGCCCTCAGAAACACGATTCTTTCTTCTGCTGCTACAGTGACTGTACAGGAATAAAGGATTCGGCTCTGGTCATTAGCATCTCATTTGCATATGCATGAGAACAGATTAGTTCAAATCCCCTCCTGTTTGGTCACAAAAGTGCAGAATAAAGACTCTCCCCACCAACTGTGAGGACGCAGGTGCAACACACACACACACACTCTCACACACACACTCTCACACACACACACACTCAAAAGGAAAGACAATAATTAAACATTTGTTTCAATATGTTAACAGAAATATCACGATGAGATCAGAAAGAAGTATTTCTTACTTTCTGAATGAGTCACAAAATAGTTACAGTAAATGTATGCTTGTACCAAGACAAACAGAGATCATTTAAAAAAAAAAAAAAGTATATATATATATATATATATATATAGGGATATATTTTGCTTATATATGCCTGTTTATATATATATACACAGTTGGAAGAAAAAGTATGTGAACCACTTGCAGAATCTGTGAAAATGTTAATAATTTTAACAAAATAAGGGAGATAATACAAAATGCATGTTATTTTTTATTTAGTACTGCCCTGAGTAAGATATTTTACATAAAAGATGTTTACATATAATCCACAAGACAAAAAAAATAGCTGAATTTATTAAAATGACCCATTCATAAGTTTGTGAACCATTGATTCTTAACACTGTGTGTGGTTACCTGGATGATCTACGACTGTTTTTATGTTGTGTGATGGTTGTTCATGAGTCCCTTGTTTGTTCTGAGCAGTTAAACTGAGCTCTGTTCTTCAGAAAAATCCTCCAGGTCCTGCAGATTCTTCAGTTTTCAAGCATCTTTTGCATATTTGAACCCTTTACAGCAGTGACTGAATGATTTTGAGATCCATCTTTTCACACTGAGGACAACTGAGGGACTCAAACACAACTATTAAAAAAGGTTCAAACATTCACTGATGCTCCAGAAAAAAACATGATGCATTAAGAGTCGGGGGGTGAAAACATTTGGAATTTGAAGATCAAGGTAAATTGCATTTAATTTGTCTTCCGGGAAACATGCAAGTATCTTCTGTTGCTTCCGAAGGGCAGTACTAAATGAAGAAAAAAATGATATTCAAGCAAAATAAGAAAAATTTGGACCTCTTCATCCTGTTCAAAAGTTTTCACCCCCCGACTCTTAATGCATCATGTTTCCTTCTGGAGCATCAGTGAATGTTTGAACCTTTTTTAATAGTTGTGTTTGAGTCCCTCAGTTGTCCTCAGTGTGAAAAGATGGATCTCAAAATCATTCAGTCACTGCTGGAAAGGGTTCAAATATGCAAAAGATGGTGGGAAACTGAAGAATTTTTGGGACCTGGAGATTTTTTCTGAAGAACAGAGCTCAGTTGAACTGCTCAGGACAAACAAGGGACTCATGAACAACCATCACACAACAAAAAAACAGTCGTAGATCATCCAGGTAACCACACACAGTATTAAGAATCAATGGTTCACAAACTTATGAACTGGGTCATTTTAATAAATTCAGCTATTTTTTTGTCTTATGGATTATATGTAAACATCTTTTATGTAAAATATCTTACTCAGGACAGTACTAAATAAAAAAAATAACATGCATTTTGTATGATCTCTCTTATTTTGTTAAAATTTTGCACATTTTCACAGATTCTGCAAGTGGTTCACATACTTTTTCTTGCAACTGTATATATATATATATATATATATATATATATATATATATATATATATATATATATATATATATATATATATATAATTTTTTTTTTTTTTTTTTTTTTTTAATGATTTTTGCCTTAGATTTTTTCTAATCTAGTGAAAGGCTGCATTTATTTGATCAAAAATACAGTAAAAACAGTGAATATTATTCCACTGTGAACAGCTGTTTTCTATGTGAATATATAGTAAAGTGTAATTTATTCCTGTGATCAAAGCTGAATTTTCAGCATCATTACTCCAGTCTTCAGTGTCACATGATCCTTCAGAAATCATTCTAATATGATGATTTGATGCTCAAGAAACATTTATGATTATTATCAATGTTGAAAACAGTTCATATTTTTGTGGAAACCGTCATACATTTTAATTTTCAGGATTCTCTGATGAATAGAAAGTTCAAAAGAACAGCATTTATTTGAAACAGAATCTTCTGAATGTGTTCTCGATGTCCTTCAGCCTCATGTTTCAGTAGGTCTGGTTTCTCACCTCTATTCTCTGTGAATTCACTTTCTTGCCCTTTTTGTTCCAGAACACCTGAGGCTTCGGATCGCCTGTGGCCTGACACACGAAAGACACGACTCCACCGGACACGCCAATCTGATCCGTGGGGATTTTCACGAACACCGGCGCCGCTGGAACACAGAAACTCAAGCGCGTTACTGATCTGATCATCAATTAATGATCATTAGCGTTTACTCTCTCCATCTCTGTGTCCAACTGCTGTGAACCCTACAGATCGACTGCAACATTCACATCAACACAAACTGAATACACTTTAGACCTGGTCCCATTTGAATTAGACTGAGCTGATTCTTATAAAGATTTTTCAGCATTGAATGAAATGTGGACTGGATGATCTGGATGGACTTTTTTCAGAGCAAAATTTCCAGTAAACCTTGTGCTAAATATGTTTGCCATAATTAAACTCTGTTAATCCACAGAACACATATTTAAAATACAATATTCATTAATATTATCGATCTGACTGCACTGACACTATCAGACAAGATCAAAACTGAACTGAATCGATCTGAATAATGAACTGAATCTGAATTTGTCTCATATTTGAAGAAGTTTGCATCGTTTATTACTGTGAAGCTGCTTTGAAACAATCTGTACTGTATAAAGCGCTGTAGAAATAAAGCTGACCAGACTTGACATATAATGACATTATAATATCAGTCTGCTTTAGTTGTCTGGATATTGAAACATCCATATTGTTCTAATGACAGAGAAATATCCTGATGTCAGTGAGAGAGTATAGAGTCTGAGAATGAATGAATAAACACCAGCGTGACTCTCAGACTGACTCGAACAGGTCACTAAACACTCGACTCTGAGCGCAAGAGGATCAGATTCTACAACACACACACACACACACACACACACACACACACACACGGCTGTAGTCATAGATACGGCGCTCTGAGCGCAGGATCATCGCCGCGGTGTCCTGTTGCCATAGCGGCGAGTTACAGCGAGCCGAGGCTGATCCCGTGACATTCATCATGAAACCCACACACATCTGCAGGTGAGACACACACTCACACACGCACACGCACACACACGCACACGCACACACTCACACACGCACACGCACACACGCACTCACACGTTACTTTCAGACCTGCATCCCTGCAAACATCCCCATGACGACTGCCATGAGGAAATGACATCATCGCTCTTATGTCATGTGACACCGTGAGAACATGATCACAGTGAATCAGAGTGATCATTATTTACATTATTAACTCATTCTGTGTTCACACCATGTCTGAATTACAGCAATCAGTGTATTTGTGTTTCCAACTAGTAAAAACACTCGTGTCTTTGTTGAACTCTGAATAAAATCTCATATAAAACAGTTATAATAACAGCATTACAGTTACACTGATTCAAACTGATGAATTCTGAAATATCAGCACAGTTATTGAACTGAACTGAATCAACACTGAACTGAATCGATCTGAATAATGACTCTACTGTCTTCTGTAGAGCTGAATCTGAATGTGTCTCATATTCTGAAGATTCTGATATTCTGCTGTTTGGGAGTGATCAGAACTGTATAAAGCGCTGTAGAAATAAAGCTGAATGTTCAGTATTTTTGGGAATGCAGAGCTATTCAGGAGAGTTAAACTCACGTTCATTCCAGCGTCCACCAGACATGAATCTTTCTGTTTTAATAATTCATTGCAGTAAAACAGCATCAGCCTCTGCTTAGTTTCCATGACGACATCCCATCACAAAAGGACATTGCATTGTTACCATACCAACAACAGCGCGTTAGACCTACACAAGGCGTCGCAGGAGTTCTGCAGGCAGATGAAGAGGAGCAGCAGCACCGGGAGGACCGGACCTCTGCCGACCCGGACAGCCATGACCCTCGATGGCTTCACCGACGTCCAGACGCACTGCAGACGGACAGAGAGAATAAACACACACACACACACACACACACAACCAGTGTTAACCAGAGTTGAGCTTAATCATCATCTAGTTAAGATACAAACGACACTGAAGCTGTTCGATACGCTGCTGTAACGGTTATAAAGCTCAGAACACAAAGACCACAATATCAATTAATGCTATTTACAACAATATTCATAAATGTTACTTACGACAATATTTATAAATGTTACTTATGACAATATTCATAAATGTTACTTACAACAATATAAATAAATGCTACTTACGACAATATTTATAAATGTTACTTTTACGACAATATAAATAAATGCTACTTACGACAATATTCATAAATGTTACTTACGACAATATTCATAAATGCTACTTAAGACAATATTCATAAATGCTACTTACGACAATATTCATAAATGCTACTTACGACAATATTCATAAATGCTACTTACGACAATATTCATAAATGTTACTTACGAAAATATTCATAAATGTTACTTACAACAATATTTATAAATATTACTTACGACAATATTCATAAATGTTACTTACGACAATATTCATAAATGTTACTTACGACAATATAAATAAATGCTGCTTACGACAATATTCATAAATGTTACGACAATATTCATAAATGTTACGACAATATTAACAAATGTTACAACAATATTCATAAATGTTACTTACGACGATATTTATAAATGTTACTTACGACAATATTAATAAATGTTACTTAGGACAATATAAATAAATGCTACTTACGACAATATTTATAAATGTTACTTACGACAATATAAATAAATGCTACTTACGACAATATTCATAAATGCTACTTAAGACAATATTCATAAATGTTACTTACGACAATATTAACAAATGTTACAACGACAATATTTATAAATGTTACTAATGACAATATTCATAAATGTTACTTACGACAATACAAATAAATGTTACTTATGACAATATTCATAAATGTTACTTACAATAACATTAATAAAGGTTACTTACAACAATATTAATAAATGTTACTTATGAAAATATTAACAAATGTTACTTACAACATTAATAAAGGTTACTTATGACAATATTCATAAATGTTACTCACGACAATATAAATAAATGCTACTTACCACAATATTTATAAATGTTACTTATGACAATATTCATAATTGTTACTTATGACAATATTCATAATTGTTACTTACGACAATATTCATAAATGCTACTTACGACAATATTCATAAATGCTACTTACGACAATATTCATAAATGCTACTTACGACAATATTCATAAATGTTACTTACGAAAATATTCATAAATGTTACTTACAACAATATTCATAAATATTACTTACGACAATATTCATAAATGTTACTTACGACAATATTCATAAATGTTACTTACGACAATATAAATAAATGCTGCTTACGACAATATTCATAAATGCTACTTACGACAATATTCATAAATGTTACGACAATATTAACAAATGTTACAACAATATTCATAAATGTTACTTACGACAATATTTATAAATGTTACTTACGACAATATTTATAAATGTTACTTAGGACAATATTCATAAATGCTACTTACGACAATATTCATAAATGTTACGACAATATTAACAAATGTTACAACAATATTCATAAATGTTACTTACGACAATATTTATAAATGTTACTTACGACAATATTTATAAATGTTACTTACGACAATATAAATAAATGCTACTTACGACAATATTCATAAATGCTACTTAAGACAATATTCATAAATGTTACTTACGACAATATTAACAAATGTTACAACGACAATATTTATAAATGTTACTAATGACAATATTCATAAATGTTACTTACGACAATACAAATAAATGTTACTTATGACAATATTCATAAATGTTACTTACAATAACATTAATAAAGGTTACTTACAACAATATTAATAAATGTTACTTACGAAAATATTAACAAATGTTACTTACAACATTAATAAAGGTTACTTATGACAATATTCATAAATGTTACTCACGACAATATAAATAAATGCTACTTACCACAATATTTATAAATGTTACTTATTACAATATTCATAATTGTTACTTATGACAATATTCATAATTGTTACTTACGACAATACAAATAAATGTTACTTACGACAATATTCATAATTGTTATGACAATATTCATAATTGTTACGACAATACAAATAAATGTTACTTGCGACAATATTCATAATTGTTACTTATGACAATATTCATAAATGTTACTTACGACAATATTCATAATTGTTACTTATGATCGTGGTTGTATCTCTCTATTAGTGTTACTGGATCTTAGTGCTGCATTTGACACCATTGATCACAATATTCTTTTAAATAGACTCGAAAATTATGTTGGCATTAGTGGAATTGCATTGTCATGGTTCAAATCATACTTATCTGACCGTTATCAGTTTGTAGTAGTAAACGAAGAGATGTCATATCGATCACAAGTTCAATATAGAGTATCGCAAGGCTCAGTACTAGGACCATTGCTGTTCACTCTGTACATGCTATTCTTGGGAGATATCATTAGGAAGCATGGCGTTAGTTTTCACTGTTACGCTGATGATACTCAGCTCTATATTTCTTCGCGCCCTGACGAAACTTACCAATTCACAAAATTAACAGAATGCATAGCTGATATAAAAAATTGGATGACCAGTAATTTCCTACTACTAAATTCAGAAAAAACAGAGATTCTAATTTTTGGACCAAAAACTTCTTCACGTAATAACCTAGAATACTGTCTAACACTTGATGGCTGCTCTGTTAAGTCTTCGTCGTCAGTTAGGAACCTGGGTGTGCTCTTTGATACCAATCTTTCATTTGAAGGCCATGTTTCTAGCATCTGTAAAACCACATTCTTCCATCTTAAAAATATATCTAAACTACGACATATGCTCTCAATGAAAAATGCAGAACAGTTAGTTCATGCGTTCATGACCTCAAGGCTGGATTACTGTAACACTTTACTGGGTGGTTGTTCTGCTCGCCTGATAAATAAACTACAGCTCGTACAAAATGCAGCAGCTAGAGTTCTTACTAGAACTAGGAAGTATGACCATATTAGCCCGGTTCTGTCAACACTGCATTGGCTTCCTGTTAAACATCGTATAGATTTTAAAATCTTGCTAATTACTTACAAAGCACTAAATGGTTTAGCTCCCCAGTACCTGAGCGAGCTCTTAATTCATTATAGTCCTTCACGTCTATTGCGATCTCAGAATTCAGGCCAGCTGATGATACCTAGAATATCAAAATCAACCGCAGACGGTAGATCCTTCTCCTATTTGGCACCTAAACTCTGGAACAATCTTCCTTGCATTGTTCGGGAAGCAGACACACTCTGTCAGTTTAAATCTAGACTAAAAACGCATTTCTTTAACCTGGCATACACATAACACATTACCAATTTATATTTTCAAATCCGTTAAAGGATTATTAGGCTGCATAAATTAGGTCAGCCGGAACCGGGAACACTTCCTATAACACATGATGTACTCGTTACATCAGAAAAAGAATGGCATCTACGCTAATATTAGTCTTTCTGGTTATCCCGAGGTCCACCGTAGTCAACCGGATCCGGGCCGTATCCAGGTGAGACCAAGGACCTGCGCCTTGACACGACCACAACGCAGCCCTGAAGTATCAGCAGAGATTGAGTCAACTAGATCATCCACTGTGAGGGCCTCATCGACACGACAGCCACGACACAGTTCCTCAACAACCGTCCATACCGGCGTGATGAATACGATCCTCAATTGGATGGAACTGGAATAAATACTTTGAATGTTGCGATCCTATTGGACTTACGATAGCAACCTGAATCGTAACAAAGCACTGTTGGCCAGAGGAGAACTGGCCCCCCGACTAAGCCTGGTTTCTCCCAAGGTTTTTTTCTCCATTTAAACACCTATTTGCCACTTGTCTGCCACCTGATGTCACCTGATGGAGTTTGGGTTCCTTGCCGCTGTCGCCTTTGGCTTGCTTAGTTGGGGACACTTGACATTTGACTTGACATTTGATATTCAACAGTGCTTTGATCTGCCTGCATTGACACTATTCTTTAAGAGCTGCTGTGCAGCCAAATAATGTACCAGTTATCAATGTAAAGCTGCTTTGACACAATCTACATTGTAAAAAGCACTATATAAATAAAGGTGACTTGACTTATGACAATATTCATAATTGTTACTTACGACAATATTCATAAATGTTACTTACGACAATATTCATAATTGTTATGACAATATTCATAATTGTTACGACAATACAAATAAATGTTACTTGCGACAATATTCATAAATGCTACTTACGAAAATATTAACAAATATTACTTATGACAATATTAATAAATGTTACTTACAACAACATTAATAAGGGTTACTTATGACAATATTAATAAATGTTACTTACGAAAATATTAACAAATACTACTTATGACAATATTAATAAAGGTTACTTATGACAATATTCATAAATGTTACGACAATATTCATAATTGTTACTTACGACAATATTAATAAATGCTACTTATAACAATATTAATAAATGTTACTTACGAAAATATTAACAAATATTACTTACAACATTAATAAATGTTACTTATGACAATATTAACAAATGTTACTTACAACAATATTAATAAATTTACTTACGACAATATTCATAAATGTTACTTACGACAACATTAATAAGGGTTACTTATGACAATATTCATAAATGTTACTTACGACAATATAAATAAATGCTACTTACGACAATATTAATAAATTTACTTACAACAATATTCATAAATGTTACTTACGACAACATTAATAAGGGTTACTTATGACAATATTAATAAATGTTACTTACGACAATATTAATCAATGCTACTTACAGCAAGACAAAAGTACAGAGGAACAACATCATTTATTGCAGTACAGAAGTAACGCAGAATCTTGCATTAATATCTGTGAAAACATTTACAAAAAAATACAGTATTGTTGCAAAATAAACTGCAATAACTATGGCACAAGATTGAAGTTGATGGAATCCGTTCATCGTCGCTGTGAGTGAAGCTGTGTTTTGATGCGGTTTTGATCTTGTGCAGACGCGGCTCATTACAGACGACTGTACAACGGATGTTTAATACAGAGTAAATGCTTTCATCGCCTGGACTCTGATTAGAATAAACGCACTCAAACAGACGCGAGTAAAGCGCTCGTGTACAGCAGACGTCATCTCAAGCCTCACACCATCACTCCACTTATATGGATATGGATTTTTTACGAGAGAGCCCATTAATTATTGAAAAACTTCCAGGCATTGTGCGTTTTACTCTCCGGCCTTCACATTAAGTGCAGCTTGGACCGCCGTCTTCCGGGAGGGAGGGAATATTTCACCGACGGCAGAGGCTTCAGCGATTCAGCAGAGGACTGCAAAACTTCCACGGCCAGAAGTCAATATTTACTCTGCAAAATCAATTATTCTCATCCAGGGCTGTACGTAGGTGTGCGGAGCGGTTGAAGTCGCATCCGATATCAATTGGCTCCACGTTACGCAGACGTTCTGCTTTTTTATTCACGTGAACAATAACAGAAGAACAGGTGAGCTCCAGAGACCCACTGCAAAAAACACTGTTCTTCCTCAGTGTTTCTGTCTTGTTTTCCAGCACAAATATCCAAACAGTCTTAAATCAAGATACATTTACTGGAGAAGAGAAATGACTGAAGATATTAAGACTTGAATAAATGTATTAAAATGAAGTGAGTCAGAAAAATAATCTTGTTTTCCCTTTGAATTTGGTTTATTTTTTAAGCACAAACTCACTTCCTTTTAATACATTTATTCAGAAAATAAGACTCAATATCTTCACTCATTTTTCTTCTCCAGTAAATGTATCTTGATTTAAGAATGTTTAGATATTTGTGCTGGAAAACAAGACTGAGGAAGAACAGAGTTTTCTGCGGTGTAAGAGAGACATTTGAGATGCTAAAAAACTAAAAACTCAGACATGAGAAAAAGGACTATGAATTGTGAAGCATGTGCCGCATCAAACACTCTTAGTTAAAAAGATTCAGTGGGTTCTAGAACTCTAGGGTTCTTGACAATATTTTAAAGAACCCTTTATGCCAAAAAGCTTCTATATGAGCAGAAAGATTGCATAATGATTTCATGTTTAACAGGATATTTTAAATGTTTTTCTAATGATAAAGTATGTTTACAAGCTGTTGAGTCATAAAATTTAATTAAAATGAATTAATTAACACTAAATCCATAAAATGATCCCGTGATAAGAAGTTCTATAAATGAAGCATCTGACGGAACCCTTCAGGCTTCTATAGAAGCGTTTCCTCTGACAGTGTATGAACACGAGTCCCTGTAATCTCCTCCAGTAGGTTAGCGGTTCACGCGCCGCGCCTGCGCTGTTCTCCGGGATCTGCTGAACGTCTGATTGCTGCATGTCGACTGTCCAGTGATTCTGCTCGGGTCACGACCCTGCGATCCCGCCAGATGTGGAGTCGCTCCACAAACACAGTTCAACATCGGATCATCAAACAGCAGCTAAAGACCAGCACGAGCATATGCTCACAAAACGGCTGACGGCTGCACTGTGGAAATGCACCATTAGTTCCAAACTGCCTCCAAAATACTGCGTGAAATGTTGTTGTTTGCCTTCAGGCCGACGCGGGAGATCTCAGAGGTGTCGTTACACACATGCAAATGCGCAACTAAAATTCAGGTGGCATCTGCGCAGTGAGATCATCAAAGGTAAAGTGCAAAACGAACACGCTTTCTAAAATGAGTTTATTTCCTTTGCTCGAGGAAACAAACCTGCAGCAGAGTTTGGCTTTGCTGTCGGGCCTCGTCAAAGTTCAGACGATCCCGTGACACATGCAAATCACGTTTGAGCTGAGCGCTGGAAGAGACGACACGTCCAAAAATAGAGGGAATGAAGGGATATCATTATCCGGCACACACACACACACACAGATGACAGATACTCACCGCACTCGCTTCTCTTTTTTTCTAGATGTGTTTGAGCTTCATGTCCTGGTTTTCATAATCCTCAGCGGTCTGATCCGGTATTCCTACAATCAGACACGACATGGGAGATTTAAATGAACAAATATTATATAACACACAAGAAAGATTCTCTAATATAGCAGTGAGCCACATGAGGCGTGTGTTACAGTGATTTTACCATGAGGAAGAGCTGCAAATGTCACGGGAATGTGTTTCATTAACAGATGCTGCATGACGCTTTCATGTTCAGAGTCACTCACCAGCTCACAAAAATACGTTCTTAAGAACGTTCTGCTAATGTTCCTATTAAGTTATGAAAACCTTATTTCTGAATGCTCTCTGAACGTTCAAAACATCCAGTTGTTTAAATGTTTGGGGTTTTTTTTAAATTCTTGGTTACGTGAATGTTAAGGGAACATTCCACTGTATCATTCTTCAAACATTATGGGAACGTTACTTTTGAACGTTCTGAAACAAGTAGTAACATTTAAAAAACGTTAGACGAATGTCCAACTAAAACATTTCAGAAAAAAGTTCCATGAATGATGAATAAATAATGTTTTTGTGCTAACGTTCCGAGAACATTATTAAAGACCAGATAACTTTGAAAAAACATTCTATTAACGTTACCAGAACGTTCTGAGAACGTTTCCTGTCAGCTGTGGTGGTTTGATTCCTGAAGAGTGAAACACTGTGACACTTTCACAACACTGATCTGTTTGAGCATGTGACGGCATGTTATTATTGTATTTCTGAGTGAAGCAGGATATTCAATGAGAAAAAGAAAGAAAGTGGATTAGTTTGCTAAAACAGTGTCTAAATAGCTATTTGATGATTAGTTAAGAAGAGACGAATTAAGCGATTACATTTTGATAAAAGATTATGAAGACAAACGTTTTTTTCCCCCAGAATGACCTGCGGTGACGAACCGATCACAGTAAGACGAGGAACACGAATGAAACAGAAATGCATCAGTCTGAATGTCATTAGACGTAAACGTCTGTCCGCTGTGATATCTGTCGGTTGGTCAGACTAACAGCAGCACTGACGCTTTTTCTGACTTTCTCTCTATATCTGAAGCTGTTATTTATCTTTGGTGCATCGAGGCGTATCTTGTCTTACTGTTGCCTAGTCAACCACCTCTCTCTCTCTCTCTCTCTCTCTCTCTACCTTCACCACTGTTGGCTGTGATCGTAGAGTCCACAGATTAGACCAGCGGCCGCTGGGAATATGGTTTCTATGGCAACCATCCAAAGCAGCCAGCAGACAGGATTCGTGGCCAGCGGTCATGTGACCCTGAGCTGAGGTCAAACCCAAAGAATCACATCATTCATTACCTGATGTACTGTGATTTAAAATACTAACACATGCCAAATCAAAAGAAATGATGTTTTGCATAAGGAAAATTAACCCTGTTGTGTATTATGGCATAATTTTCTTGACAACTAAACACATTTAATCAAATTCTCATTCTCACATTTAATAAATTCCCCTACGCACCTGACTAAAGTTAACCTAGGCATCTCCTAATCGACGTCTCGCCCCCTATAAACACTATCAGATGGGAATACGGTCTCTAGTGCTGCGCAGCTGTGATCACAGACTCCAGACACTGAATATGCTTTAATCACGGCTGGAGGATCTCAGATCGATCTCAGAGAGAATCCCGCGGCAAAAAGAGTACAAGAGTTTATATAGAATAAGTGCATGACAAAAGGAACATGATTTTTCTCTAATATGATTGGTTCTTCATATGTATAATTTCAGCTTGTTTCTCAAGTCATGAGATTAAATATATATATATATATATATATAGCGGTTTTGTTTTGTTTCCTCTTTTGTTATAACCCTAACCCACACACACATGACTTTCGCCTCAATAAACTCCTAATTTACTGCTTATTGTTCTCTGAACATTCTGAAACAAGCAGTAACATTTAAACAACATTCGACTTTCCATGAATGGTCACATGATAATCTGGTGTTGAGCACCACAGACTCAACATTGTTTACAATGGTAGTTTAGTCAACTGATGCCACGACTGTTAGTACTAGTACAGTGGGGTTAAGCTGCGGCTGGATCTGAGTGGCCATCTTACAGTCCGTGAACGAGCCTCCAGCTGTCGAGGGTCAGGACATCTGCAGAGTGACAGACTGCGGGTCAACAGACAGGCAAATGACACGCTCACAGCCGCAAGCTGCTTACGGAGGGTGGCGGCAGCAGATTGTGCGGCTGATCGATGTTAAATGAAGCTCGCGCCAGTGCAGATGTGTATGAAAATGACACTAATGCTTAACAGCTGAAACGCTGGAGTTCGCTCTGCAAACAAGCTTGAGCTTCGACCCTGAAGCGCAGCGTCTGCTTCCCTCCACTGGCACTCGATTCCACATTAGCATCAGCATCAGCATCATCTGCATCTGCATCAACATCAACATCAGCATTCGCATTCGCATTCACATCAGCATCATCTGCATCAACATCAACATCAACATCCGCATCAGCATCATGCAGCACAAACCACTTACTAGTGGTTTTACGTCCCAATTTAGTCTTTAACTGTAACTTCACATGTAAATGTCAAAATCAACAGAGACTAAATTTGCATTTGATTCGATTCACAATTAAGGAAACTTACATAAAACAAGTCAAGTCAGCTTTATTTCTCTAGCACTTTATATGATACAGATAAATTCAGAGCATCACTGATCGTCATTTTCCTGTTTATTACTGTGAAGCTGCTTTGAAACAATCTGTACTGTATAAAGTGCTGTAGAAATAAAGCTGACTTGACTTGTTAAATCAAAACTCTGACTATGTTTCAAAGGTTTAATTTCACTACTCTGGCGAACTCTGTCAAATCCAGTGACTATTTCACCTTCAGAAGAACTCGCTGCATCATTAGAGCCGTTAGCAGATGTTCAGACGTATATCTCGGTGTGGGTTAGGGTTAGTCGCTCTGCTCACGTGTGATCGGTGAGTGTGTTGGAAGCATAAACACTGTTTAACATAAAAGTCTTTGATCCTGCAGAACAAATGGTATTTTTCTGCCACTGAGCTCAAACCCCTGCAGGCTACAACTGGAATCCGTCCAGAGATGAAATTCATCTGGCAGGGCTTTGTCAGATCCACCCGCTGGCTTCATCTAGTGTTGCTGACTCTCACACAAGCAGAAAACCCACCGTCCTTCACGCAAACCATCAATCTGAGCACTTAAGCGGGCTTGAATAAGCGCCGGCAGACAAGACTGGTAAATGCCGTGTTCTCAGGGACTCTGGATGAAGTCTGTGTGTTTGGCGGGTTCGGTGCGGACAGATGGCGCGGAGTCATGCTGCCACTGCATACGTGAAGCTCGCCGGAACACACGGAAAACACGAGCTGGAGCCAGTGGAACGCTGGCAGGTGACGGAGGTAAATTTGTTGACAATGAAGCTAATGATGCTGATTGAAGCCATAACTGATAAATATAATAAAACAAATTCTGAATTCTGATTGAACAAACACCAGAGATACAATCTGCATTAATGATGTTTGAACAGATACATTTCATCAACTAATAATAAAGATGAATCAACTGATATTTAGCCATTTTGAGATAAAACGGTGTCCGTTAAAACGCAACAATGGAAGGTGCGAAATATGTTTAGTGAGTTTTGGGTAAATATTGGAAATATAATGAAAACATTAATAAACATTAATAATTAGAAAACATTACTATATATACACACATATACACACACACACATGACACTATGACCACCTTCCTAATATTGTGTTAGTCAAAACAGCCCTGACCCGTCGAGGTGTAAGGCTGGAGTCGACCGTCTGGACTGAGGGACAACTTTTCCCTAAGAGAACAAAGGACTTTCCTGAGAATTAACAATTGAACACTCTCTTGAACACTCTCCTGCATAAGTAACAGCACCATCCGAGACGCACCACTCCGAGTTCACACCTCACTGTTACACTCTACCCATCATTCTCTGTTCTCCATCCTCTCTCCCTCACCTAAAACTCGCTCAAAATCTATGAAATGTTAAGTGTGTACAACAAGTGAATATACATGTTTTGTATCATTTGAAATGTCTCAGTGCGCCTGGTAAAATGGTCTAATTCTCCCAGACATAGTACAAACTTCCAAGAAGTTCTAGAAGATAAGAAATATTGTGTGCCACTTAAGGTGTGCCCTCCCCCAGGTCCTTCATTCAAACTACCTCTTGTATGTAAATAAGTGCTCTCTTCTACAGGTATCGATAACCTATTTAATCACAAATTGTGATTGCCCATTTGTGACCCCCTGAATAGGGGACCAAAACCTAATTATAATTGCAGATACCACCATTTGGTGAGCCTATTGAATTATCTGGGTATTTAAGGAGAGATGGCAAAAGGTTCAGGGAATCTGTAGACAGATCTCCTGCACGATTGCTGTGTGTAGTCTGTTTCATTGCCAGGTAAATGCTTCTAAATTCTTTGATTTCTGAATTGATGATGTATATGATTGATGAATGTTTTATTCTTTGAATTGGATTTGAATTATTGTTCTATTACCTGGTTAATAAATTGTTATGTCTGAATTTATTCTGATTGACTCTGAACTGATTAACTCTAGTAGATTACGTGAAGTCCATAACATCACAAATCTATGCTCAGGTTAGTAACGGACTAAAACTCAGTTTGTGGAGCATCGGGGCACACCGACTGAAGTTTTAGAGCTCCGACTAACACATTGGCATTAGTCATGTGTACTTAGACTGTAGAGGCTAATAATGGGTTTTTCCGTTCAGAACAACAGAGTGTTGTTAGACCAATCTGAATAGGGTGAGCCTCAACCTCTGATTATTGTAATATTATTCTAAGTGTACGTGGGAAACCACGGCATGATTATATAAAGTTACCATTAGAGGAAGTTAAATTGGTCAGCTTGGTTCTATGGTAATGGTCATGACCTCTGGATAGATATAGTCTTTAATTAAGTGTGTACAGATCTATGGGGACTGAATAACATAATTTTAGAAATAAGCAAGCATGGTGCGGCGTCTAAAAGTATCAGTCAATTGCCTCTGTCTAATGACCAAGACTGACGAGTTTGTGATTAAGAGATCGTATTCCTGGATGTTGCGAGACTCAAAAAGCTATAGGAATCCGAATGAACAAGTGTAATTCAAACAAATAGTTAAATCATAATAATCACATTTCACATTTATGAATAATCAAATACAATTTTTCATAATTGGAGTCAGATGAAAATAGGTCAGAGGTAATACATATAAGGAAATGGATTTAATTTAATTTAGTTGTGCTGCATAAAGGAAGACAGTGACACGCAGATAATCCTTCACCCGCTTCACCCGTGGGCGGGCCTTACAGAGGCATGGACTCCTCTAGACCCCTGAAGGTGTGCTGTGGTATCTGGACCAAGATGTTAGCAGCAGATCCTTTAAGTCCGGTAAGTTGTGAGGTGGATCCTCCATGAATCGGACTTGTTTGTTCAGCACATCCCACAGATGCTCGATTGGATTGAGATCTGGGGAATTTGGAGGCCAAGTCAACACCTCAAACTCATTGTTGTGCTCCTCAAACCAGTTCTGATACCCCGTGCCCACTGTTGGCTCTTTCGGCGGTGGACAGGGGTCAGCATGGGCACCCTGACTGGTCTGCAGCTATGCAGCCCCATACGCAACAAACTGCGATGCACTGTGTATTCTGACACCTTTCTATCAGAACCAGCATTAACTTCTTGAGCATTTTGAGCTACAGTAGCTCATCTGTTGGATCGGACCACACGGGCCAGCCTTCGCTCCCCACGTGCATCAATGAGCCTTGGCCGCCCATGACCCTGTCTCCGGTTCACCACCGTTCCTTCCTTGGACCACTTTTGATAGATACTGACCACTGCAGACCGGGAACACCCCACAAGAGCTGCAGTTTTGGAGATGCTCTGACCCAGTCGTCTAGCCATCAAAATTTGGCCCTTGTCAAACTCGCTCAAATCTTTACGCTTGCCCATTTTTCCTGCTTCTAACACATCAACTTTGAGGACAAAGTGTTCACTCGCTGCCTAATATATCCACCCACTAACAGGTGCCGTGATGAAGAGATGATCAGTGTTATTCACTTCACCTGTCAGAGCTCATAATGTTATGCCAGACTGGTGTATAATATATATATATATATATATATATATATATGCACACACACACACACACAATGCCTATTAAAAATCATCATTCCCTGTGAAAATCTTTACATTTGTCACATTGCACCCTGGAAAATAAAATAAATCTAACTTTCATTATCAAAGTGAAAAATTAAAAAATTCTGGAGGATTACTAAAAATTAATTAGTGAAATACCTGGTTTGGTAAAGTGATCAGCCCCTTATAGTATACCATTATAAACTCAGATGCAACAAATCAACTTCCAGATCAAACACCAGGCGAATCGCCCCACCTGACATCAATTGTAGTGGTTTGATTACTTCAGAATAAAACCAGCTGTTTCTTGAAGATTCCACTGTTAGTAGTGCGTGGTACTGCAAAGAATTCACCACGGTTGGGAAAGTGCTTTCAAAAGTCCTCTGGGATAAAGTTGTAGAAAGGCACAAGTTAGGAGAAGGCTACAAAAACATTTTGAAGGTTTTAGCTATCCCTCTGAGTACTGTTCAGAGCATCATTAAGAAGTGGAAAGATTATGGCACCACCAACACATTGCCTAGATCAGGCCGTCCATCCAAACTGGATGACGGAGCCAGGAGGACATTGATCATACCCCTTTTCCACCAAGGCAGTTTGAGTGCTGGTTCGGAGCCAGAGCCTAGTTTCAAATCAGTTCTTTGTCTTTCGACACCCAAAGCACCAGCTCTGAACCAGGAAAAGTGGTTCGTAAGTAGCACCAAAACATTGCTGGTCTAGAAGTAAGAACCGCTTGCGTCAGGGGCTGGGGGCGGGATTACCGTGACCACCGTGACCAACATGAAACTTGTGACCGCCATTTTTGAAATAGCAGCTAATCGAGCTAATAGTAGCTCGACTGCAATCTCTGTCTATACAAATCACAGCGAGCTGCACGAACGCGTTGGATTCACCGTGTTTGGATGTCGATGTAGGTAGAAGGCTCGTCAGTCGAACCAACTCCGAACCGGAAATAGCACTGGCTCTGAACTAGCACCCGGTTCATGTTGGTGGAAAAGGGGTATCAGAGAAACTACCAAGAGGCCAAAGGGAACTTTGAAGGACTTACAAGGCTTTAGGGCTGGGACTGGTCTGTCTGTGCATGTGACAACTATCTCACAAGCTTTACACAAGCTGGCCTGTATGGCAGGGTGGCAAGAATGAAGCCTTTCCTGAAAAAGTGCACCTGGAAGACTCTGATGCCATCTGGCAAAAGGTGCTATGGTCTGATGAGACCTTTTTTTGAACTCCAAGCACTATGTTTGGCGAAAAGCAAACACCTTCCAACAATGATCCTAAACATACCACCAAAAGAACAACGCAATGGCTTAAGGATAGGAAGGTGAATGTCCGTGAGTGGCCGAGTCAGAGCCCTGACTTAAATCTCAGAGAAAATCTGTGGATGGACTTGAAGAGAGCAGTCCATTGCTGCTCACCACAGAATTTGACTGAGCAATTCTGCGAGGAGGAATAGGCAAATATTCCCCAACCTAGGTGTGCAAAGCTAGTACAGACAAATCCAAAAAGATTAATGGCTGTAATTACAGCAAAAGGTGACTCTATGAAGTATTGAATCAAGGGACTGACGACTTTTCCAACCCTGTTATTCTAGTTTTACAGTTTTTTCTTTTTTGTTGTAAGGCAAAATTTGTAAATAAAGCTGGAAAAGTTTTTTTTTGGAATGGATTTTGATTTCAGGCTGTATGACAAATAAAGTAACTATTTCAAAAGGGTATGATGATTTTCTATAGGCACTGTAACACGCTACCATTGAAAAGTTTAGGGTCACTAAGATTTTTTTTTTTTTTTTAAAGAAATTAACTTTTACTCAGTATGGATGCATTAAATTGATCACAAAAGACAATAAAAACATTTATAATTTGTTCTATTTCAAATAAATGCTGTTATTTTGAATTTGAACTTTTTTATTCAAAGAATCCTGAAAAATAAAATGTATCACAGTTTCCACAAAAATATGAAGCTGTTTTCAACATTGATAATAATCATAAATGTTTCTTGAGCAGCAAATCATCATATTAGAATGATTTCTGAAGGATCATGTGACACTGAAGACTGGAGTAATGATGCTGAAAATTCAGCTTTGATCACAGGAATAAATTACACTTTACTATATATTCACATAGAAAACAGCTGTTTTACATTGGAATAATATTTCACTGTTTTTACTGTATTTTTGATCAAATAAATGCAGCTTTGGAGAGCAGAAGAGACTCTTTCAGAAACATTAATAAATCTAAATTATTCCAAACTTTTGAGTGCCAGTGTGGCATCAGACACCTGATCTCTCGATATCACTATTGACATCGGCCATTGAAAAACCCATATTGGTGAACCGCTGCACATGAACACACTATAAGATTACACGCTTCTGGTTGACATCTTCACATAAATCAATAAACTCTTCATATGAGTGACATTACAAGATTCATCCACATCATCAGACACAAATTCAGCATCAGATGGATGTAAAAATACTATGACTAACGTGACCATTTTAATGTCCATTTATCCTTATAGACACCACTGTCATTCATCACAGCTTAATGATTAAGATTCAGTGTGACGCGCTTCACCAAACCCGCCTGAGCTCGCGCTGGTTCTGAATTAACCGACCCGCTCCCTGCGGCCTCCTGAAGCCCAGACTAACGATGCAGGTGGATTAACGGCAAATGAAGCGAATCCCCTGCAGCTCCAGCTTCATACGAGTCCAACAACAGCAGCTTGTAACGGTGTGTGTGTGTGTGTGTGTTCGTAACGTTTGAGAATGATGGCGATTTCCTCCAGACTTCTTCAGCTGATCAGACGACAGCAGCAAACAGGCGAGAATCTTTCGGCAGAAACTGGGCGATATGAGAAAGGCTCTATAAATAGCAGCGTCTCCCACGAGCACCGAGCGCTTGAGATTCATCCAGACTCGCATTACAGACACACTCAAACACAGGCATTCATTCCCTCATACAAAGACACACTGACTTCACAACCGATGATGCGTGAATGAACGGACGAATGAATAACTGAATATTTCACTCTTCAGACGGACACAGAAGAAGAGTTTGCACTGACAGTTCTGCTAAATTAGCAGTAAGATAATAACAGTCATAACAGGTTTGCTGATGTCATGTTTGACTGACAGTCTCATCATGACAGCTCTGACGAAGCACTTCAGTATAACGCTGGTGTGACAAAACCTACATGAACCAAAAATACTCAGTGAACATGTAAACGAATCATTCTGAATTTAAAGCCGCTTTACTGTCGGCATGAAAGGGAAGTTGAGCTCGTCTCTTCTTCCCTATTGTGCCGTATATCTGAGTGAAACGCTTCTCAAACAAGAACAAATGTAGGGCGGGGCTTGATTTTGTCTGTGAGGAATTGATTGGATGGTTGTGGTTTGCTATTGGTGGATCTCATGTGAGTGACAGGTTGCCCCGCCCTCATCATCAGAGAAGAGAAGAGATGCTGCAAGAGGGAGAAGATATTCTGATTCAAGACTACCAGGAACAAAATAATGATGTGCACCGATAAATCACTTAGAATAAACACTGCAATATTCCATAAAAAAAACAAAAACAAAACAAGAATTGTTCATTTTGATTTCATGGGGACTTTAAAATGCAGATTAATGCACATAAAGGGTTGCTGAAACTACTCAAATGAACGAATGACTCTAAGCTTCAGATCAAGAAAAGATCATTAGATATTTACAGAATGAGTTCAGTGAAAAACTGATGATATCAGATGCAGGTGAACAGCAAAAGGGCGACTGCTTCCGTACGTTACGTCGCTTCACAACCCCCTCCTGCCCCGGAAACTGGCCTCGTAAAGCCCGGATCATCCTTTTTAATCTGCTGTTATTACAAATGAGTGTATGACAGCGCATCAGCTCCGCCACAAGAGCTCCATTGTGGGCTGCAGCTTTTAAGGGCAACTGGAATCAAAGGCCGGTGCAGATAAGAGAGAGCTACGTTTATTAAGCAGATGCCCGTGAGCGAGGCCGCACAAACCCAACGCTTCACCTCTCTCTCTCTCTCTCTCTCTCATTCACTCACTTGAAACTCAACTGCAGCTCTTTTAGCATCACACACTTTACTGCTTCTGGCCTCATCATAGAGATGGAAAAACACAATTATTAAAGATAGATAAAATATCAAGAGTTACTGTATGCGTCATTCATTTAAATGTTTGTGCACTACAAAAAACTCTGTTCTTCCACAGTATTTTTGTCTTGTTTTCCAGCACAAATATATACATTTTCTTAAATCAAGATATATTTACTGGAGAAGCAAAATGGCTAAAGATAATAAGTCTTATTTTCTGAAAAATTGAACACAATTAAGTGACTTTACGCTTAAAACAAGAACAAATATCTGTCAATGGAGTATTGTTTTCCCTTTGAATTAAAGCATTAGTTCACTTCAGAATTCAAATTTCCTGATAATTTACTCACCCCCATGTCATCCAAGATGTTCATGTCTTTCTTTCTTCAGTGGAAAAGAAATGAAGGTTTTTGAGGAAAACATTCCAGGATTTTTCTCCATATAGTGGACTTCACTGGGGTTCAACGGGTTGAAGGTCCAAATGTCAGTTTCAGTGCAGCTTCAAAGAGCTCTACACGATGGAATAAGGGTCTTATCTAGAGAAACCATCGGCCATTTTCTTAAAAAAAATAAAAATTATATACTTTTTAACCACAAATGCTCGTCTTGCACTGTGATGCTCCACGCATTACGTAATCATGTTGGACAGGTCACGTGTGACGTAGGCGGAAGTACCGCGGTAGGGTGAAAAACTCCGTCTCATTTTCTCCTCCAACTTCAAAATCGTCCGACATCGTTGTTTTACCTTTTTTTGTAAAGGGCGTTTGACTTAGTCTTTGCACGTTCGCTTTGTAAACACTGGATCGGTACTTCCGCCTACGTCACGTGTGACCTTTCCAATGTGATTACGTAATGCATGGAGCATCACAGAGCAGTGCAAGATGACCATTTGTGGTTAAAAAGTATATAATTTTTTTATTTTTTAGAAAATGGCCGATGGTTTCTGTAGATAAGACCCCGTCTGGGATCGTGTAGAGCTCTTTGAAGCTGCACTGAAACTGACATTTGGACCTTCAACCCGTTGAACCCCAGTGAAGTCCACTATATGGAGAAAAATCCTGAAAAACCTTAATTTCTTTTCGACTGAAGAAAGAAAGACATAAACATCTTGGATGACATGGGGGTGAGTAAATTATCAGGAAATTTAAATTCTGAAGTGAACTAATCCTTTAAGTTTATTTTTCCATTGGCAAGAAAATACTGAGGAAGAAAATAATTTTATATCTTCCACAGAAGGAAGAAAGTCATTCAGGTTCAAAACGCAGTATGAATTTAGTCGGATGTTGTTGCACATCATATTTCGAGTGAATTTTCGAGTTCATGAGTTTCTGCCGCTGCGTCACGCTTCTCCAGCCGTCTCATTCATCTTGTGTTAATCAGCGGCCGGTAACGAGCTCGTCTGATCTCAGACTGACCTACAGACTGACTGACATCCATCACGACACCTGCACCTGTCAGCACACGTCTGAACCGGCACACAGACCGACGGCACTCAAGATCAAGCTCAAATCTGATTGGCTGGTGTTTCACAGCGTCCTGCAGCACACGTGTGTTCAATCAGCCTTTCTGGGGTGATGCAGCGATACTGTGTGTGTGTGTGTGTGTGTGTGTGAGAGAGAGAGAGAGAGAGAGAGAGAGTGTGTGTGTGAGTGTGTGTTGAACTCAGGCCAATTTGGTGAAATTGCTTTTGAATCATAACTCTCAGAGCAAACAGCTGTAAAGCAGATCTTTCAGTTGCACCAATTTAGCGTGTTAAAGTTCAGCGTTTGAGTGCATGTGAGCGTCGCTCCGTCGCAGACGTTTTAAATAAATCAGACGCTGATCTGCCACCACAATCTACGGCTGATTTTCTCTCCTGGACTATTTTATCTTTAATAAATCACTACGGCCGCCGCGGCACTTATATCTTTAGTTCCTGCAGAATGAAACATTAAAAATACATCAGCAGTGAACAAGGACTAATTTGACACGTCTTGAGGGCTCTTCAGCTGATCACAGTGAGTTTCGAACTAAAAGGAATTAGAAAATAGCCAGAGCTTCTGTTTGTTAGTAGCCTGTAGTTTATCGGACTACTTAAACAGCAGATGACAGATAGAAACGAGCTTCAGCAACACTGAACACCATCACATGTGATTCAGTATTTGTAGATCAGCGGCTCTCGGGCCTCAGACTTCCAGCGGACCACAGGATGACTTACAATTAATCAAGTCTCATATTTGATGAAGCTTGCATCATTGATTCTGTTTTCCTTATTTTCATATTTCTTTCCCCGCCTCAATAACTAATCTTCTACAAACACAAAACGAGTCATGTTTAATTAATTTAATATTTCAACACTAATAAAATATTTGAAAATGAGCAGCGTGGTCATAATTACAGCAGAAATGCAGGATTAAATCGCTGCACATTACCGTAAGACGGTGATTTCAGTCGAGTATCAGGTTGTGCAGCGAGACACAGATGGAATTATAGGAACGGTTATACGCAAAAATCACATTTAGGATTAAAAAATCATTCATAAGACGGTCTGAACGTGCTGAGATTCCTTGTGCCAAAAGATGATTTCAACCCTTACAACATTTGGCCAAATATTATCCTCATACTGTAATCACAAGCTGAAATCACTCCCTTAATAACGCGTGGAACGATAGCATCATTTCATCTGTTTAACTAAAAACACTAACCACATGACATGTGCTTCATCTTAGAGCTGTTATTAGTGCCATATGAACATGAACACACACACTTTGTGATTATAACACTGAAACATGATTTCTTTCTAAAGCTTCTTTGAAACGCTGTATATTGTGAAATAAAGCTGAAGCCTGGAGGTCTTTATCCCGAGGTCTCTCTCTCTCTCGGATCATCGGACGACACTGAGTGACGCGTTATTGACTTCATCGATTGATGTTTCCTGCTCTTGTGAATGAAGCCTGTAAATTTCAAGGCCAAAAGATCAATATTAAAGAGCAAATGAGGAACAGAGCGACAGGACATCTGCTCTCCTCCATTCACTGTTACTCGACTTCATGATGGCGACCCTACAGGAGTCCAATTTGTTGAGGTCAGAGGTCAACACAGCGGCATATGGGCGCTGGTATACATTAATCAGACATTTCATCGAGTCAAACACAAACCGGACACAACTGACCCACACGGATAGATACGGTCACAGAGATTCAGCGTTTCACACCCAAACTTGCTCAAACCAGACCAGCTTCTAAATTAACACTCATCAAGGGCTGAATGTGAGTAAAACCAGTCTGTTTATTATATAACACACGGTCAGATGTGAGTGATGTGTTTATAAGACACTTAATATTCAGTAATATTATTGATCTGACTGCACTGACACTTTCAGATGAGAACAAAACTGAACTGAATTGATCAGAATGACGACTCTATTGTCTTCTGTAAAGCGACTCTATTGAATCTATAAATGCTGTAGAAATAAAGCTGACGTGACTTGATTCGAATCAAAGCATTTATTAAAGAAACCCCTCGAGTGACTCACTATATTATAGCATGTATCACTGTCACATGGTCGTTACTCTGATCTCGGACTGATAACAGAATAATTCTTAAATTGTAACCCTGAAACAAGCATTTTTTCAACCAACTCTGAAACATTAGGTATCATGAAAAGCTTTATACAAACTTGAATTGAACTCAATGACCTGCGCTGTTGGTCACTAATGTACAAGGAAAAAACAGCTACTTAAGTGCATTAGAAACATTACGGCCAGTACATTTCCTTAGATCATCTACAAGTTCCTTCTGGACTGAAAGCTTAATATGTCAACGAGAGCGTTTACATGGTCAGGGCCGTGCCGATACGATCATATACCATCTGTCTTTCCTTCAGTCTTTTGCATAAAATGCTCTCAAGGTTACACGTTAGCAAGATCCAGTAAAAAAACAGCAAATAACCCAATTTCACAGCCAGCAGAGAAACCTGAGCCGTCACTGCCATTACAGACGCTTCGGCACACGGATGCTGAGCGATTCTACCTTGTATTCCCAAATGCATTCAGAAGTGTTTGTCTGTGAGACGGTCTGAAATAACACGCTCAGCACTCGAGTGCCTTTCTCTGTCCACGGCAGAGTCGGCCATCTTCTCAACATCTCTCCTACAATCTCTCACTGCTGTCAGTCAAATCGCTCCAGACCCATCAGAAAGCCGAATCAATGCTGGACGGCGGACGCCATCCACACGTCCTGCGGATCAGGAAAGCAATCACAAATCACAGCGCCGAGGGAGAGGAACGTGAGACAGTCTTGAGATCGTCTGTCAATCCAGAACGATGGAGGCCCTAACAGTGCGAAATATTCAAGAAAATGCATTTATGTTCAAATTATTCGGAAAGTCAAATGAAACTAAATAGGGGAACTAACCTGCCTCGCTGTTAACCTGTCTCAATGCTTACCTGTCTCACCGCTCAAGCACAGAACATGTTAGCAGGACAGTCAGGTTGTGTTATCAGCCTGAGAGATACTAACCTCCGCAGGCGAGAGATGTAACCTACTTAACAAGCCTTCACTAAAGCCTGCACACACACACAAAACAAAGCAGAGCATCTTAAATCAGAGAAATTAAACACCGCCTGCACATCTGAGCATTAGAATGAAGTAAAATATGGCCGGACTCATCATATAACCACTGAAATGTTGCAGCAGAAGATAAAACCATGAGCTGTGGACCAGGAGAATTACAACCATTTTCCTATCAGTGCGTCTGACTGAACAGGAGAGATTACAGAAGGATGATGATTGAGGTTTAATACAGTGATATGAGCACAAACAATATCATTTCTTCTGTTATTAAACCGCACCATTGCATGTATTCTGTACTCACAGCTGCTCTCTAATGAGCTGTTGATAAAAACAAAGCTGTGCTGCAAAAAATCTTTAATATCTATCACAATATTGTGCATGAAATATGAAGCCTTTTTTCCATTTTCTGAAGAAAAAACAGCACAATGCTAAGGTGCTCTGGGCAGTTGTCAGGGTGTTGCTAAGGTGCTCTGGGCAGTTGTCAGGGTGTTGCTAAGGTGCTCTGAGCGGTTGTCAGGGTGTTGCTAAGGTGCTCTGGGCAGTTGTAAGGGTGTTGCTAAGGTGCTCTGAGTGGTTGTCAGGGTGTTGCTAAGGTGTAATAATTAGCGGTTCTCAGGGTGTTGCTAAGGTGTTATGAGCTAAGGTGTTCTGAGTGGTTGTCAGGGTGTTGCTAAGGTGTAATGAGTCGTTCTCAGGGTGTTGCTAAGGTGCTCTGAGCGGTTGTCAGGGTGTTGCTAAGGTGTTATGAGCTAAGGTGCTCTGAGTGGTTGTCAGGGTGTTGCTAAGATGCTCTAAGCGGTTGTCAGGGTGTTGCTAAGGTGCTCTGAGTGGTTTTTAGGGTGTTGCTAAGTTGTAATGAGTGGTTCTCAGGGTGTTGCTAAGCTGTTATGAGCTAAGGTGCTCTGAGTGGTTGTCAGGTTGTTGCTAAGGTGTTCTGAGCGGTTGTCAGGGTGTTGCTAAGGTGTAATGAGTGGTTCTCAGGGTGTTGCTAAGGTGTTATGAGCTAAGGTGCTCTGAGTGGTTGTCAGGGTGTTGCTAAGGTGTTATAAGTGGTTGTAATGGTGTTGCTAAGGTGTTATAAGTGGTTGTAATGGTGTTGCTAAGGTGCTCTGAGTGGTTGTCACGGTGTTGCTAAGGTGCTGGTTGTCAGGGTGTTGCTAAGGTGCACGTTGTGATGCAGTTGCTAGGTGGTTTCTTACAGTCCACCCCCAAGATATTCGATGTGGGTCTGTGGGATTTTTTCAGCTGTTTTATCGTCCACCATGTGAAAACCGTAAGTCTGATCACTCAGTAAAGTAACAGCACTTTCAGTGTTTCTGAAACGATATCTATTTAAAAACAGACACTGAACATCTATTCTCTTGATAAAGCCAATAAAAAATAATTATTTTGATATTCTTCAGCACACGTTAGAAACAGCTCAGCTAATAAACTGCAGATAAACCCTGTTTGAGAATTTCATCTCTCAGACTTAGAGGTTTAATACAGAATAAAGGCACATTAAATCCCAGTGCTGCTTGAAATGACATGAACAGGAAGTTGGTACACAACGTTTTATACCATTGAGAGAATCTGGCAGGATTTTCAGAAACAGCTGAGATCATTATGAGAAACCCGTGAGATGAAGAGCGAGGAACTGCTGATGCTGTAGATGAGTGTGACCAGCACAGAATCAGAGTCAAGCCGACCTCTCTACAAGCACAATACTGTTCTGAATTATGAATGTTTTTATCACTACAAAAAACACTCAGAACTACACCTTAGCAACACCCTGGCAACCACTCACGCATTATTGTGCTGTTTTTTCTTAAGCAAATGATAACACACACAAAAAATTTACAGTTCAATTTGATGATTTTTACAACAGCTCATTAACACTGACTTCAACAGCAGCTTCTGTCTGTGTGTTAGTGCGGTTTAACAATAGCAGAAATGATATTCTTTGTGCTGGTAATATTTTATTGGTGCTATTTACTTTATGTATATTTTATGTATCAACCAAGCAATAATAATCCATTTGGTTCACCACATTTTAATCAGAATCGTGTAATATGTGTAGAATCATAATTTCTATGCGCGCACACGGGCTTTGTTAGCTGGAGTCCCAGAGAAACTGCTCAGTAATTTTCCTTCATATTTCACTCTTATCTGCCATTATCACTAACACAGATTCACTCAACGCCCAGAAAACACAGATCTCACTTCAATTATCCGCCTTCCGACACGATTTACGGCTTTTCCACTCAATGTTTCAGATGTGAATCAGGAGAGAAAGAGATCTTGAGCGAAATCGGAACAAAGGCGCAAAAGCGTCTGGATCGACACGAACAAGATCCAGAGAAATATTCCAATAAATGATCTATTCACTTTAATAAACAACATTCCGAACATCCCGCACCTTTGATATACAGTAACACCCGCGCCTTAACCACAGACTAACCGCCAGGTTAACCAGGTAAAGCAGGTTGAATCCTCGGGTGTTTCCGGGTGTTTTTCGGAGGTGTAATCTGAGCGCACACACACACACACACACACGGACGCCTCGCATATTCCTTTATCTTTCATTCAGCTAATACTGCCATGCGATTGACTCTCACGCACAGGCCAAAAAGCGCCGTTTACCTGCGTGACGGTGCCGTTGAAGAGGTTCGGGAGACTCGAGCATCATATTCCGTTATAAGGCAGAAACACGGATCTCTCACTCGCGCGCCTCCATTTCCAGAAGCCTCCGGAGATTCTTGTGCTCGTTGATGTCATCGATGCTCGCAGGCAGCAGCCTCTCCTCCTTGGTACCCTCCTCCTCCTCCTCCTCTCCTCATCCTCCTCCTCGCACCCTGGTGCGCGCTCCCTCCTCCCAGGGATGACGTGACGGAAAGCGCGTTCACGACTCCTCCAGAAACAATGGAGCGTCTCAGCGCGAGATTATTTAGTTGCTCGGAGACTTGAGTGTTGATCAGCTCCTGAAGAAGCATAATGAAAATAACGCGTTACATTTATCTCATCATAAACCTCAAACCTGGAAGCACATTTCCGCCACATAAGAAAAAATCATGCTTTGGTAAAAAATAATTCTGACATAAAAAGTCGAAATTACGACATACTAAGTCATAATTATGAGATTAAAAAGTCGGAAGTATGACTTTGTCACTTTTTAAGCCCTAATTTCGATTTAGTATGTCATAATTTCATCTTTTTAGGCTGTCATAATTATGATTTACAAAAGCATGATTTGTGACAAAGCGACATAAAATGACCCATATTTAAACATGGGGAATTATAACATATAGCCTGTTCAATGTTAAATAACAGTTAAATCTGTTTAAAACATGTTCTATTCTATTCTGTTCTGTTCTATTCTAGTGGACACGCTATAATGTGTGTCATTAGAAAATACGTCCTAAAACAACTAAAAACCAGTTCCAGGGGCAAATGTCAGGTGGTAATAACAAAAAAGTTGATTTCTGACACTGGATTAGGCCATTGAAAGGGTGGTGATTTCAAAAAAACACAAATATTCGCTTGATTTTTTTCTATCAGATCAGAATCAAACAATAGATCCGCTGCTGCTCCTGCAGGCGCGCGCCCTCTGCTGGCCGCGACGCGCGTGACGTCACTGGAGCTGTGAGTGGCGAGCGCATCTGATGTCATAAAGGCTCTATTGTGTTATTATCTGATCTGAGGGCAGCTGGAGGGGCAGTGAGGGGCAGGATCGAGATCAGCATCTACACTAGTTTAAGATTTATACCTTTCAGTTGCATACAACAGTTCCATACATTTGGATTACAGAGTTTTTACACAAACTAATGCGATACATATTTGTCAGTCATACATAAATG
Source organism: Mylopharyngodon piceus (assembly GCA_039654765.1). NCBI lineage: Eukaryota > Metazoa > Chordata > Actinopteri > Cypriniformes > Xenocyprididae > Mylopharyngodon > Mylopharyngodon piceus. The sequence continues at coordinate 110,178 of JBCHWC010000146.1, read as the reverse complement.
AAACAGGTAAGACTTCTGTATTAGCACTAATAAACTGAATGTGCATTAAATTCACAATAACCAGGTTTATATATTTATAATAAATCCAACTTGTTTCAATGTCACATATTTTTATTAATTGAATATTGTTTGTTTCACAGTTAACCAAACAGGTCAGAAAAAAAAAATCATGGTTAGCATAACTATTTGCATTTTATTTAAATAATCACATTTTCAAAATGCATCTATTCATATTGCTTACAATCAGCATAAATCTGCTCATTGTGAAAACAATTAAACTTATTAAAGTGAAATATGGCTAGATGTGAAACAAGCAATATTCAATCAGTTAAAATGTGTGTGATTGAAACTAATTGGATTTATTAAAGATAAATTCATAAACCTGGTTATCGTGCACTTAAAACACATTCAGTTTATCAATGCTTTTACAGAAATCTGACCCGTTTCATTTATGACTGATAAATATGCATGGAAATTTGATATGCAATTCAAATACATAAATCCTAAATTTAGACCTAAATATATTTTCAGGTGTAGAAAGACTCTTTACAGCAAACCCTCATCACGTCTAACCCTCACTAACCAGCTGGTTCACAGCTCACACCAGTAGTTCAGTGAGATCACTGGAGGATTCGTGTGTAAACGCAGCTGTGTCGCTGGAGAACTGATGCAGGATTTACTGTGAAGCAAATTTCACTTAGAAACTGCCAGAAAATCACAGATAATCACAAGTAACACTGAATTAAACATGAACATTTGAAGTACAAAAGACAGAATTGGTTTCTTTTCATGTAAAACACACTCCAATAATCTTTGTTTTATTTACAACTTGGAAAAATCATTTTTACAGCATGAAGAACATCCAACCTTTGATCCGAAGACTGTAATGTGATCCGTCCGGATCAGAGTTTGTTCTGCAGTGGAGAATGAAGAGAAATCAGATGAGGAATCACACAGAACGACTGAAGCGTGTGAATGCGTGCATAAATGACTGTTTTTGTTTGTGCGGTTAACAATCGTTTAATGATAATAGTTTTAAACAGTTTCACCATTTTGTAAAAACATGTTTTCACACATCAAAGTATGTATGATCTGTTTCAACAAAGTTAAACTAAATTCAATGCAGCAGAATAAAAGTATGTGAAGGTTTTAAATGCTCCGTATGCCACAGCCACACATCTCACATTCAGTTCTTTACGTCATATTTAACTTGTAACCTTACATCATATTTCAATATTTGACTCCTGTCGTTCAGCATCTGTTACGGTTGTTTACAGTCACACATCTATAAAAACAGGCCAGGTAACACGACATGTAATGAAGCCATTAACATCAGTTTCTGTGAGCTGATGGAATGATCCAGTGTGAATGTGGATGTAAAGACTGACCGAGACCTCTGAAGGATTCGCCTAAAATAGTCACGGAGACACACGGCGGTCCTCAGGAGCGCACAGATGTTCATGACACGCTATTTATATCGGCTCGGCCTGCCAGATCGAGTTTCTGTTGTATACATGACCTGCCTTCCACAAACAAGACCTGCACGGCAGCTCGAGAGAGGGCTGATGGGAAATAAAACAAGATATTATTACCTTCAAATAACGTAAAAAATCTCAGATTTAACAACATATTTCTGCACATAAAGGTTAGAGATTTTAAATTAACAAAATTAAACTGGGCCACATGTTAAAATGGCAATGAGAAGACTGAAACGCTGTGTGTGAATTTGACAATTCTATCAGCAATCAGAGCAGAATAGAAATGACAGACGAGAGAAAACAAGCCTTTAACACCCGAACAACAACATTTCTGCAACAAACAGCTAAATAAAACAACACTTACCTTTGTTGCTCACGTTTTCAGCTTTAAAATCTGCACCTGAGAAAGAAATGTCATATTTCACCCCAGAATCAATATTTCAGTATGTTCAAACTTGGACAAAATTAGTCATTTTGCATAAAGAAAATGAAGCTTTTGTCCTGTAATGAGTGATGAAAAACGCCTGTTCAGACACAAAGATACACATTAAAATCAGAATAAATTAAAAGCACTAACAGCACGATGCACACTTAGAATTATAATTTACAAATGCAATTTACAATTGAAAGAACATTTTATTTTTCTTATTTTTCTTTTCCTGTAGCTTCTGAGATATGATTCAGTGATGAATGATTCAATTCTTAAATTCAGAGTTATTATCATTAAATAAAATTGATAAAAACATTTCTGTTCATTTAAATAAAGCTAAAATAAAATATTAGTTGAAAAACTTGAACTAAATGAAAATGAGAAATGTTGCATTGATAATAACTTGAAATAAGTTGAACTGGAAATAAATAAAACCTAAAATGAACTAAAACTGATATAAGACCCTAACACTACTTAAATTTAATTTTCTTTACACAGTTTCTTGGTTTAGGGGTGAAATGTGACCTGAACACGTTTTCATGAGACAAACTGAAAGAACAACATTAACTGTAGAAATGTGAATCAGCGTAACATGAAAATCACAGGATCTAAAGCGACGTACGCTCATATTAAAAGCGGAAACTGTTGATCTGACAGCAGCGGACACTAGAATCAAGACTGAGAAACATCAGAAACACATGAGCTATTTAAAGGAGGCATGTTAAAATATGAAGTTGTCAAAAGAAAAACCTTCATAACCACTGGAAAGCGGTTCGACGATGCACTTCTGACGTCTGCGATCATCCCGACCTGGAAAGAAAGTCCAGACACACGGCATGGGTTACGTCTCTTCACACAGACGGACTTCAGATCCGCGTCGGTCAGTCTTTACTCAGACAGACAGACAGACAGACGGACGGATGGGACACTTGAGTTTTATTCAGGCATCTCCACACACTTTTTTGTCTTGTAGTAAATTGTCTTAAATTAACCAAATCAGTTGTAGTTTCTGAAGTCTCTGGTTTAAGAGGTTAAACAAAGTGTTAACATTTTCAAAGTGCTTTCATTCGGGGTGGCATTTACAATGACAGACGGCAAAAAAAACACAAATCACCTCAGCCATACGAAGTCTTACCAAGAAGAAATAAACTTAAAGGCAATTAGAATAAGACTGCAATGCATATGAAGCTTTTCACATAACCCTGCAGAGAAAAAACACAAAAACAGCCAGATCTGTCACTCCAAACGCACCTCCGATAATAAACTGCATAGATATCAATGTAACGTCAGCGATTCGAAAATAGCTGTTCTCATGTAGGGTGGATAAAGTGCCAAGTTCTATATATTACAGTCACTCCCCAAATGAATGGAAACTCTGCCAGTTGCTCAATAAAAACACATTAAAATCACACACATTAGAAAAGATGATCATGTAAGGCTAGTATTTGGCACCATGGGCTTCAAAGTCCTTCAGGATCAGGATCATCGACGGGAAGAACTAAAGCATGTTATGACAGTGAAACTACAGAGTCTGATAGAAAAAGTTTTGCTTTAGCATTTCAATTTGCATCGGACACATCACCGCTCTGCATGCGATCGATAAGCAGTTTGTCATGTGTGATTAAGCCCTGTCAATCAAAGAACAGCAACCAACACAAAGAGGCGAAACGTTCACTTCCTGCACACAAAGAAGAGATCAGGGCTCGTGTCCGGGATCCGTCCCAGGGGTCTGGTGAGCGCTCACACCATGAGTTCTGGGATTATTGCTTGGATTCTGGCTGGAGGTCACGTGTGAGGTCAGTGCAGCTCGATGAACGCCTCCATTTCCTCTGAGATGAGCCCTTTGTAGGGAAGTCTGTGTTTCTCGATGGCTCGGGCCGCCAGACACTGCAGCGTGACGTAGTTGAGCGGCTGCAGCGCATGTCGCCCGCTGCTCTGCTCGTCCAGCAGCTCGTAGGCCGTCTTGCGCTGGGCGTTGGTGGCGTCGAAGTGAGCGCCGGCCCGGATCAGCGCCGCCATGATCTCGGGGCAGCCGTTGGCGGCGGCCACATGCAGCGGCGTGTTGTTCTCGCAGTCGCGGGAGTCCACGTCGGCCCCGCACTCCAGCAGCAGGTTGGCCACGGCCAGCGACGGGAAGCGGCCCACCGGGTAGCGGCCCACCGACGTGGTGTCCTTGTCCACGGCCATGTGCAGCGGTGTGTAGCCGCTGCGCGCCCGCGGGTTCAGTTTCAGCAGCCGGTAAACGGTCTGCCGCTTGTGGTGCTCCTGCTCCGGAGCGCAGTCCAGCTTCTCCAGCAGGAAGACCAGGTGTAGAATGATGGACAGCGCTTTGGTGAACTGTGGCGCCTCGGGAGGGCTGTCGCGCTGCGCCACGGCACGCTCCACCTCCCGCACGCTCTTGCCCAGGACGCCCATCAGGTCCTGGAAGGTGACGCGGGTGCACAGAGTGCCCTTGGCGCGGTCCTGCAGCACGAAGGAGAAGAGCTCGGCGAAGGAGAGAAAGCTGCTGGCCGTCATGGGGCTGAGCGGGTCCAGGTTGCTCTGCTGCATGTCCAGCGCGTACTTCCACAGGCTGATGCAGCGCTGGAAGTTGCCCGAGTCAGCGTAGACGGCGCCACGGTAGCGGATGTAGTAGGAGGTGTCGGGGTGCGACGGGCCGAGGATGCGCTCCCTCACCAGCAGCGCCTGCATGCGCATCTCGTCCGGGTCGGTGATTAGCGCCTCCAGCTCCTCGGTCGTGGACACTTCACGGGCGCAGTCGTACGCCGGCACGGGCGGCCCCGGAGGCGGTTTGGCCAGGAATCCGCCCGCCTTCTCACCCGCCTGCCGCAGATCCATCGCTCTCCTCCAGTAGCGCATGGCGCCCAGCAGATCGCGCTTCTTGTCCACAAACGTGGCTCCCAGCAGCTCCAGCGCGTCGATACGCTCCTCTCGGCTGGCCCGGGGCTGGTGCACCAGGTACTCCACGATGTTGGTGTGGCCGGTGACGCTGGCGGCCAGCAGCGGCGTCATCCCGTAGCCGTCCCGCTCCATGCGTGCCTCACACTTCAGCAGCATCTTCATGATCTCCAGGCTCCCGGACTCAGCGCAGTCGTGCAGAGCTGTGTTGCCCTTCACGCTCTTGCGGTTGACGTCGGCCCCTCGCTCCAGCAGGAACTTGGCGATCTCTCTGTGGCCCTTGTAACACGAGATCATCAGACAGGTGTGTCCGTGCCGATTGGCCACCTCCATGTCGGCGCGATGCTCCACCAGGTAGCGGACGATCTCCAGGTGGCCGTCGAAGCAGGCGGCGCGCAGCGGTGTGGAGTTGGTCAGGGTGGTGTTGTTGACGGAGGCACCGTGCTTCAGGAGCGTCTTCACTACCGGCAGGTGGCCCGCGGCGGAGGCCGCCCACAGTGGCGGAGCGCCTTCGATCGTCTCGCCGTCAAAGTTCACGGAGCCCCCGAGCTCCACGTTGGCCTTGCAGTGCTCCAGCAGGTAATCCACAACCTCCTGGTGTCCGTACCGAGACGCGATGAGCAGCGGCGTGCCGCCCTGCGTCTTCTCCTCCGCCAGTGCCTCCAGCTCCTCCGGACTTTTGTTGCTCAGCAACTTCTGGATGAGTTTCAGTTTTCCGTCTCTCGCCGCGTTAAACACCGCCGTGCTGATATCCATCTTCTCGGCGCGTGACGTCTTCAAATGTCCGTTAAAGCGCGTTTGAATTCGCGAGCACGGGAAGCGAGCGTCGCTTCTTATTTAGTGAGGAGCGATCCTCGCTCTGCATTTTACTGCCATTTTAAGGCTGTTGTCGAAATGGCGTCGATGATGTTGTTTGACAGCTCTGTTTACCACTGCCGCTCGTAATGATGGGTATCGTAGTCCGCACGCGCCGTCAGTGCACAGCGTGAGCCGCGCAAAGAACTACAATAGCACCTGTCACCCGTCACGAGCGCCAGTACGTCGACCGGCAAACTGGTTGCGCGAAGACTTGTGGGGAATGTAGTCCATTAACAAGCGCTTGCTTGTATCAGCCGGTGTCGTTGCGCCTCACGGAACTACATTCCCTATCATTCATCTGTTGAAACTCAGTCAGCTGATATAAACACGGAATGTATGAACAACTCGTCTGGCATGTATGAAGTCACTGTTCTTATGCTGTACCAAAAACGACATTTTAAATATCTTAATGTTTTAGAGATATGATTGTGTGGAATTTAGTGTCACACACACAAAACTGAATAAAGTGCTCCCTGGAGTTATTCCGTGTTTGTTTGTTGTGGTTTGAGACATGGTAAATGTACACAATATATGTAAATTAATGTTTACTATTCTTTTATTTCGTTTATCATAAAAATTGTACGACGGTGTAAAGTGAAGTGACAAACAGGTTTTCATGTTCAAGTCATGAATCAGAGATGTTTTCATGATGATACTTTATTATACTGACAATGAAGCATTTTATGATTCTCTACACAAACACTTCTATTGTTTAAGTCACCTTTATTTCTACAGCACTTTATACAGTACAGATTGTTCCAAAGCAGCTTTATAAACAGGAAAATAACAGAAAATGATGCAAACAGAATTCAATTCAGCAGTAAAGCAGCTCTAAAAAGACAACAGTAAACAGACATTATTCGAATCAGTTCAGTGTTGATTCAGTTTGTTTCAGTCACTGTAAATTATGGAAGGAGTTTATTTCAGCTCTAACAGCAGTGATGTCATCATCAGCTCAGCTCTCATCCAATAGTGTCAGATCAATAATATTACTGAATATTAAGTATAAAATAACTCAATAAATATTAAGTTAACTCACAGAAACATTTTCAACAGTCTCCTGTGAACCCCAGGTGTGTCAGGTGTGCTGATGTGTCCTGTGCTGAGAGGCAGACTGGGTTTTGTTGTTGCTCTTTTCTTCAGTTTCACAACAAAATCACTAGTCTTCCACACAGCAGTGCAGGACGGACGTTCCCGCTGATACAGGACAGAAGAACATCTACACTGAGATATGATCTCTACATCTGTATGCCATTAACACAGTGTGTGTGTGTGTGTGTGTAGATTAGAGCTGATATTGTGTTTCCACTGAACAGCCTGAACTGACCACATTTTCCCCTTTTGATCTTTATTATTACTATTAATAAGAATTACTATTCTTTTGCTTTGGTTTTAAAGTAAAGTGTCCATCAGATGCACACTTATAGGTCATCCAGGGACCTTTTCACCTGTTTTTTGAGTAATATGCATTCAGACATACTCTTTTGGCGTACTGTTTTTCGCCTGTAGGGAAGTTTCCGATTTCAGACACAGCGAATAGTTTTATAAAATGATAAAACTCACATTTCAGCATTTAAATCATTTTTAAGAAAAGGGATGAGTCAAAATTATAAATGATTATGTTTATATTTATGTATAAATAACATGAAGATGGGGATGTGGACAGAACGAATGAGTGCAGTGGGTTAATTTCATTGGTTCTTGTTGTACAACATACATATTTTCTGTTTTTATACCTTGTTCCTTTTTATTTCCCCCCTTCATTGCTACATTTACTTCACATTATTTATGTTCAGTATCAGTTTCAATACTGTGTGCTTTTACTGTAAATGTTAATCTTCGTGTCTCTGAATGCAGATAAAGAGTCTGTCAGTAGATGGGAAGAAAAATAATCCTGCTAATTTTCCAGACATTCCCTCAACGTGTGAATGGTTGGTTTGGTCCACTGAACGTGTCATGATGAGGCTGGTGTGTCTCTCCGTATGAACAGCATTATCTGGATTCACGGAGACGGTTTCTACGCAACAGAAGCAGCAGCAGGAGACGGACAGCAGGGGATTGTGGGGGAGGGAGAGATGATGCTGACAGACGCTGATGCTGCTTTACTCCTGCAGACCGTTACACTTCATCAGGATCGGTCAATGGCATTTTACAAATGCTAAATATGTGTATAATAATGACACAGATGTGCTCCGGTCACTCTCATCCTTCTCACATATCAAATCATTCAATGATTTTAATTCACCGTACAGTCAGAATCTGATCCGTCCCTTCATTTGAGTCCATTAAACTGCCCTCAGTTTTCTAAGGTTCTTCTGCATGTCAGTCTTTTCTATTAAAGCCGGAAACTGTGAAGCGCTGCTCATCAAACATCTTCACATTAATGCTAAACAAATGTAAAATAGACTGTTTGTACATTACCTGAAGATGCAAAACTCACCACCTCAATACCAGCATGTCGTGGTTGGTTGTCAGGGCGTTGCTATGCTGTTGCTAGGTGGTTGGTAGAGAGTGGGTGGATTCTTTCTAGGACATTGTGTCTGGTTGCTAGGTGTCCGTTTACTGTGTGTATGAGACTCGGCTTCCTCCTTCAGTGGGACTGTTCCTCGTCCAACAGGTGGAATGGAGCGTCAGATCTGAGGAATCATTCATGTCTGGAGCACACACACACACACACACACACACACTCACACTCACAGACACACACACACACACACACACACACACATAACTTTAACACTTACACTCTCAGAAATTAAGATCTTCTTGGATCAGTTCTTAAAATAACCATTTTTTCTTAGTGTGAAGAACATTTTAATAATCTAAAGAATCTTTTTCCACTATGAAGAACCATTTGAATGTTAAAGGTTCAACACAGAACCAAAAATGCCCAAAAAGCACCTTTATTTTTAGTGATAGAGGTTTCATCACTATCAGCACTAGTAGCCTAACGATCCTCCTAATAAGAAATATAAATCCTGGCAGTGATAACATGTCGGATAAACTGACTCGTGAACCGATGAAACGCCCTTCAGCAGCTGCTCGCTCACGCCGCCCCGCCGCGCTCGTGTCCGGCCGCTCGGTGCACAAACACTCGCACCTGTTGCGCGGACGGAGAGTTTGAGCTCGACAGGCCTGATGCTCGAAATAAAGCCCGTCTTTCTCTGCAGGAGCATCTGTACAACAGAAGCGAACTGACACCGAATCACAGCGGCACACAACCAGAGAAGATTCAGAATGAATGCAGCCATCAGAGCAGCCGGATGAAAGATGAAATGAATGAAATACTCAAATGGATTAAATCAATTTAAACCGAATTAATGGTAACGACGCTCACAAACGCCTCAGTCTAACAACAAAACGCGATTTACAGACGAAACGTCGCGTCGGTGATTTCTGTGCTGGTATTTTCTGTTAAGATGATCTTACTCACCTTCACCATCATCGGATCAACAGGTGATGCTGACGGGCTCGAGCCATGAACGAGCATCAGCACCGGCGCCATTGAGACGCGCGCTCCCACTCACCGCGCGCGCACGTCGCCGAAGTCTCGAGGAATAATGAAACTGTGTGTTTATATAGAGAGAGAGCGGATCATCAGCCGTGACGAGTCACAGCAGCCAATTGAAAGCCGTTCACTTTTTCACCAGGGTTCAACTGAGGCGTTTATTACCTGTCAAACTACATGAAACGATCATCATCATCATCATCATCACACAATTACATGCATTTCATTTACAGTTACTCATATGCATCACACACAACATTAGCCTATATGATATTATAATCGATTCAAATAACACCTATAGACATATTATTAATAATCATATTTAATTTTATTTAATAAATAAATAAATAATAATAGTAAATAATAAATAAATAAATAAAAGTTTTGTCCAGTTCATTTCAGATTCACACTCTTGAACTGAAAGGAAGCTGAATTTTGTCTGAATTTCAGTCCAGACTCGATTGATGTGATGATTTCTGATGGAATAAATAATGAACATCAGTGACTGAATCACAATCACGTTTGTGCTGTTTGTTGTCATTTCTCATCCCTTAACAAAACAAGTTTAACAACTGATGGAATTATTACAATTATTTGTGTGGAAAATGTATAAGCATATGACGACCAAGAACAGCAGTCAAAGAAAAGAAACTAGGAAATGCTTAAAATTTTACTGTTTTAAAACATGAATTGCATTATATATATCTATATCTATTTCAATTTAAACTGACTTATTAATGAGTTTTATTATTTTAAACTACATTTTAAAATATGAACTAAAATGCAGATTTAAATGTTTATAAATTTGTCCATTTAAAAAGTTATTACTATTTTTTATTAGATAAGTAGCACCTTCATTTTAGCTTTAAAGGGTTAATTCACCCAAAAATGAAATTTCTGTCATTAATTACTCACCTTCATGTCGTTCCACACCCGTAAGACCTTCGTTCATCTTCAGAACACATATTAAGATATTTTTGATGAAATCCAAGAGGTTTTTTTCTACGTCCGAATACCTGCGTAGGAGACTGACACGGGAGATGAATAAAGTGGTTATTTTTGTTTTGTTTTTGTGCACAAAAAGTATTCTCGTCTCTTCATAACATTAAGGTTGAACCACTGCAGTCACGTGACTGTTTTTACGATTTCTTTAGTACCTTTCTGGACCTTGAAAGTGTTGATTATATTGCTGTCTATGAACGAGTCATATACCTCTCGGATTTCATCAAAAATATCTTGATTTGTGTTCTGAAGATGAACGAAGGTCTTACGGGTGTGGAACGACATGAGGGTGAGGAATTAATGACAGAAATTACATTTTTGGGTGAACTAACCCTTTAAATGTTACTCCACTGAATGTACAATTACGATAGATAACTGATCGTTCATAATTCTGTGACTGAATGGACAGTGGTGGTAAACATGAGTTTAACTGTGTCAGAAATGAAGAAGAAGCCCTGAATAACAGCCTGTCAGGATCTGAAGAGGGTTTATTAGCATGTGAATCATCATCATATCGCATCCGCAGCGGGTTATATCAATAATTCAATCAACTGGCCTTCAGTGTGAGGTGTGATTCTGCCGAGTGTCTTCAGCTCATTGTGTGTGAGAGCTTCAGATGTCCTGGAGAGCAGAGACTGACTGGAATATTATGTCTGAAGTGCTGCTCTTACTGAAGAAGAGCTGTTTACTATCTATCTATCTATCTATCTATCTATCTGTCCATCCGTCCATCTGTCCGTCCGTCTATCTGTCTGTCTGTCTGTCTATCTATCTATCTATCTATCTATCTATCCGTCCGTCCGTCTGTCTATCTATCTATCTGTCTGTCTGTCTGTCCGTCCATCTGTCCGTCTGTCTGTCTGATAGATAGATAGATCTATCTATCTATCACGCCCTCTTTTGGATGCTCTATAGTGTATTATTATGCATAAAACCACAGATATTTTTATGATTGACGGTCATTTTATTGATGCTTTATTATACGCTATTGATGATGTGATTATGATGTGTTACAAATTTGGCCTCAATATAGTTGTCATTTTTTGATCTGCAATATTTGATATGTTGTCATGTTTCTGCTCAGATCATGTTGTTGAGGAGAGTGAGCTTCTGAAACCCCACAGACGCTCATCTACAGACCAGGAGAATCACACCTGACCTGAGGAAAACACCTAGAAACGCCACAGAACATTCTAGCATCTGCATAGCAACACTTTGGCAACATCATCAGAACATCATCAGAACATCTGGCTTTAGCGTTTGATCAGTTCTGAGCAGTGAATGACGTCTGACTGGATCGCTTAACGCTTCACACCTGTTTGCTCATATGCTGCGTTCACGTCCATGTGTGGAGCTGAAGGAAATCAATCTGACACGCTGAACCGCTTCCCTAAAGCTGCTGAACACAAGTTCACTTCCCACCGGAGAGGAAGAACAGGTTAACTTAAGGAATATTACCAGCGTTAATCTTTTCTGCGATGCTGTAATGGTGTTTCTGTCATTTTCTGGAGTTTGATGCTCTGCTCTCGTTGTACAGACAACAGCTGCGTGAACGTTTATATTGATGCTTTCATCCAGAGCGACTTACTCCAGCGTAACTCCTTAAATGCCCGTCTGATAATATCTGTGTTCTTCACCTGAACTCACACTTCTCCTGCCGTTTCCACTGGTTCTGCTGCTCAGTGTGAAATGAAAGGCTCCCGCTTCCGTCCTGCTCCTTTACTCGTGTCAGCAGGAGACCGGAGCGGATCGGAGCGGCACAATGGGAAGATTCGCCATCAGTCTCTGCATCATGTGTGGATTATGTGGATGACAGCGGCCGCGGCTCTCTGTGTCACAGTAGGAGAAGAGGATTACGCCTGTACGATCAGACGGCCTTTCTCATCAACATCACCTGCTGCAGAGATTCAGCTCCATTCATCTCCACATCTGACTGCCGCTGTAATCCTAAATGATTTGCCTCCATCCCTCTCTGAATCACCATCATCAGAGGTCAGAGGTCAATAGGCACGTGACCATATGACCCTCAGAACAGTAACAGGTGTTGCTGAAGTTGTCTGTTTTAACGAGCAGAGCTGGATGTGAATGACGTGTTTAATATTCAAATCACTGTTTGCTGATAGAGATCATCTCATAATACAGCAGCAGGACACCGTAAAACTACAGCAGAAGAAAGACTCGTAACGGATCGGGTCGATCTCACTGATGATGGTGAAATGACAGTCACAATTACACTCTTAGAAATAAAGCTTCCCAAAGGGCTTTTTCACAGTGATGTAATAGAAGAACCATGTTTGGTTCCCCAAAGAACCTTTCAGTGATCATTTCTTAAAAGAACCATTTTTCTTACTGTGAAGAACATTTTAATAATCTAAAGAACGTTTTTTTAAAGAGTGAATTTTCAGGTCACATTTCACCTCAAAATCATTGTGTCCAGAAAGGATGATTTGTAATCTGTATTCACAATGACATTTCTTCACATTACAGTCATGACAATTTGGGAGTGAATTTGTTGTCACAAGAGTCTAGTATAAATATAATGTTTTCCTTTTGATTTTGAAATGAAATGAGACCTAAACATGTTTTTGACAGGTTGCATGAGATTCACAAGTGTTTATAGGGTTTGGCCGTTTGTCTCTAATCAGAGAAGCATTGTGGGAATCACATGTGATCCAGGACGCTTATGAATGTTAAAAGATGCAGAAGATCTTCATTTGGCTGATCGTGAGATTCACACGCCACACAGTGTCCGCTGCTGTGTGTCTGATAATCATTATTATTATTATTAGACAGACAGACAGACAGACAGATAGATAGATAGATAGATAGACAGATAGATAGATAGATAGATTCACGTTCACGTCCGAACGTCATGTTCAGTCTTGTGTTCTCAGAAGGACACACACTATTGAGATGCAGAAACGCTCATTTGAAGATGCTTGTACTCTAGCAAGGTCCCTTGAAAGAGAGCGACACACATGACAAAAACAGACACATACAATATGTGGAACATGTTTTTAATGCATTTTCATTGTCTTTTTAACTGTTCTGTTCTTTTGTTTGTAGTTTGATTCTTTAAGGCTGTTTTACTGATTCAGTCGTTAACGGCACCGAACACTCGTCGTTTAACACACAATCACTGCCTCCAAACCAATAAATAACAGACACTCCATCCCATCATTCACTCCACAATAATAATACAAATAATAAAACTCGCTTGAAAAACATGTAAACAACTAGAGGAAAATAATCACCTGAACGGATGCATGAACCTGAATCACGTCTGAGCGGATGTTTCTGGAACGATTAGAAATGATAGAAATATCCAAAGAGAGTCTGGACATTTTCATCTGATTGAGTTCATAATCTCTATTGAGCCAAACGAGTCAAACCCAAACGATTAGAGACTTTGAAGTAGATGTGGAAACTAAAATTTGTTGTTTATAAAAAATTTTGATTGTGAAGAGCTCTAAAAATGTCGTTTTTTTCCATTAAAAGAAACAAAAGCGTCTCATAATCCCATAATTACAACGTAAGGCAGACCGTCACCACAGACACACGATAATAAAACAAATCATAATAATCATCTGTATAACAACAATAATATTAATCTGCAAAATGAGAAAGCACTGCGGTGACAGAAAACAATCAAAGACACACTCAGTTATTTGGCAGTACTGACTTCCTGTTCCACCCTCCATCACTTCCTGTTGTCAAACAGCACCAGAGGAAGATGGAGAGGTCACATGACTGATGATCAGTTCATTGACTTCTAGGATATTTCTGTAATGTCTCTAATATTATCGGATCCTTGTGAAGAGGTTCAGAACTGATATGGATTCCTGAAGAGACGAAAGACACACGAAAACCTTCATCATTTCATTTCTGACGTTAAATGCAAAATGCATAATAAATTTTTTGTAAATCAAAGAATATAATGATAGCAGTTGTTCTGAAGTGTCGGCCTGATATATTTTGGTAAAACAAATTAAATGTATTATTTTCAGGCTAATAAATGCATTTGTCAATGTCTGTGTTTGCTGCTCTAAAATACAGTAATATAAAAGTTACTTTCAATTGTTTTATTGAACATTTTATCACTATTTTCCCCCCAAACTCTTTCATTTGTTAATATTTATATTGACAATGAACGTTTTCACCAACGGAGTGTGTTTAAACACATGATTTGTACCTTCGTGGATCTCATTTTGCTGAAAACGTTCCAGAATCTCAGCGTCTCGTCTCCGGCTCCAGTGACGATGGCTTCTCCGTCTGGAGACATGGCCTTAAAAACACACTTCAGTCACACAACTGACCGTCACATCAAGCTGCTGGATTAGTGTCTGTTAAACGCTAAGATTCATTTCGCAGATTCTCTCAAACTCTGACTAAAGGCCTGTTCACACCAAGAACCATAACTATAACCATAACTATATCAGCGTTCACTCCAGCGCACGATATCGTTCTGTTTGTTCTCAGTTTTGTCACCTGTCTCTTTAAATACTCGAGCTCTTAAAGCAGGCTGGATTCTGATTGGCTGTCTATGTTTTTATCGTTCATCAGCTGGAAAATGAAATCATTAAAGTGATTCCAGCGATATCGTTCCTCTGTGTCGTTATCGTTATAGTTGTGCTGTGAACTCTGATATTCTTTTACATTCAGAACTATATCTTCATCGTTCTTCATGTGATCGGGTCTTTACACTTTCAGGTACAATGGTCAGGGTGTTTACTAGTCATCCAATATCTGAGCAGTCGGTTAGTAAGGTTGACTGCTGAGTTTATCTAGATTTATCCTCTTTAGCAGTGAGTCACAATAACTAGTCTGATCTTACCAGGTAAAGGACTCTGTAGGAATGACCCGTTAGCTTAGCGACCTGAGTAAGAGACGGATACTTCCACACCAGGATCTGATTCTGGGAATATCCATGAGTGCTGACCTGCAGACAGACAGATAAACTTCTCTGGAGGCTCATGGGAATGATAAAATAATACTTCCTATGCTCTCACAGATATGCTTTCACACTGATATTGCTAGTAAATTTCACAGTAAAAAAAGAAACGGGAAGAAACACTGAAATGAAAGACATTTTTAAGGAGAAAGACTGAAATAGTATTTTCTTTTAAAATGTACTCCAGTAATCTGTTTTATTTACAACTTTGAAAAATCTTTTTTTTTAATTTTTTTTTTTACAGTGTACAGAATCCAAAGCTCTGATAAATAAAACTCACTGTACAGGTTTAGCGGCACAGGCGCTGTGAAAGGGCCGATGGTGACGTACCAGTTCGTTGGTGTGTTTGGACCAGGCCAGGTTGCAGACCTGCGAGCCGGTGTCACTGCACTGCAGCGGCTGACCCGTCAGCGTGTTCCAGAAGCGGATGCAGCGGTCGGCCGTCCCGCCGCCGGAGGCCAGCAGCCCGTGCTGGTGCGGAGACCAGGCGATGGCCTTCACTGCGGCCAGGTGCTCGGTGTACTGCTGCACGGGCAGAACGCTGGAGTGATTCCACACCAACAGCTGCACACACACACACACACACACACACACACACACCGAGAGAGAAGCTGCTGTCACACCATCACTGCGTCCAAATCAAAAACTTCCCTACTATATAGTGTTCGAAAAACAGTAGGCGAAAAGTCCCCGGATGACCATGTGATGGACGCTTTACTCTCCCATGAGGCCACGGGAGAGGATTTATGAATGACAGTGAAGCGACGCGACTGACGCCGGTACAGTAGGTCATGTGACAGTAACAACATGTCCAAAATTACACCATACTACCCATATTCACATATAGAACATACTTTTTTTAACGGTGGTGATGTGATTTAGGACGCGGCGCATCTGTATTGGATAAAGTGCTGCAGAAATAAAGCCGACTCGTCACTGCATGATAAAGCACAGAACAAATGTCAATAAATAAATAAACAGCACCAAATCATCAGCACACATCTGCTTCTAAATAAACGTTTATTTTTAACACAGATTAAAGTCCACCTGTGGTGAAAATCAAGTTTTTGATGTTGTTTATGTGTCTATGTAGTGTTTTTATTGTGCTTTAAGACAAACCATGTGCAAATGAATCATAAATTAACACCATTGCTGAGTATTTTCTCTTTAAAACTGCAGTGATCTAAAGACAGTTTCAAAAACGCGGTTTGAAATCGCTGGTGTTTGTGATGTCACAAACTACCTTGTAACCAATCACGTCAACGTGCGGGCGGCTTTAGCATATCATTAACCGTGACCGCTCTGAAGCAGGAGAGTCTCAAGAGAATATATCCCGGTATATTTTTTTCTGTTGATACGAGAAATCAGGTAGATTTAGCGATATAGTGGGTGCATGATGTATATTACTGTTATGATGAACATGCTTTTCTCCAATGACGTTCTAAGGTGTTCAAAGCGTCTCTAAGGATACTGACTGTTAGAAGACAGCTGTCTGACTCGCGAACGGGAACATGGTTTGTGTAACATTAGCAACACATTATTATTAGCTGTTTGATAATGTAGTCAAGCAAAAGGCTAATCATATTAATTACCGTCATGTGTCAGATGTTGTAAAAAGCGATACCATCGCAGCGTTTACCTCAGTAAGTTGACCGAGTGGATCTCTGAGCTCGTGCGAGTGAGTGGAGGTGGGGCTAATTAGCATATTCATAGATCCGCATATATTAAATGAAGCAAAGGTGTAGAGTTACATTCAGGCTATGTTAAGGCATGAACACATTTTTTTTTCACAGGAAAAAATGTTTAAATATGTCACTTTGGTGATCAAAGATGAGTTTTAAGAGATTACATTTTTGACTACAAGGGGACTTTAATCACGGTATTATATTCTCGGAAGCGTCACACTGAAGACTATGGAAGCCCATTTCTGATACATAAGAAAAATATCGTGCTTTGTAATGACATAAAAAGTCATAATTATGAGATACTGTATCGATTCTCAAAAACAGTGTATCGATATTTATTTTTTTATTTATTTACATCCAAGATTCGTGGCTTTGTGTTCGGTTTAAATCCAACCGCTAGATGGCAGTGTTATCTCAGAACGTAAACTGACCAGTGTTGCCAATTTGGGGATTTTGTCGCCAAAATTAGCTACTTTCTCATTGTTGCTGCGACTTTTATTAATGTTTTGTGACAAGGAGCTATTTTAGCTATTTTTAAATAAAATTAGCGGTTTTTTGGAGATTTTTTATTTTGGGCAATTAAAAAGTTATCAGAGAGGGTCCGTCCAGAAACTAATGATGAATATAATGAACTGTGGACTGTCTGACCAGCATGCTGGTGATAGCCAAGTCCGTGCTGCTGAAGGGCAAAAGACCCAGAGTAACATTGATCAATTACTGTTACCCCCGACCTCCCCTGAAGCCGATATGGTGTGTATGATATTGATTTTTAATTAGGATAATCTGTTAATATAATGTTTATCAGAGCTTGGCAGACATAACTATTATTGTAAGACAATATTGGACAGATCATATGTGTGTGTGTGTGTATATATATATATATATATATATATTATATATATATATTCACACACACACACACACTCATAAAAAAACAATCCTAGTCTGTCGTAAATATAAAATTATGACATTACTTTTATATATATATATAGGCTATACACACATATACAGACCTGTTTATACTTTATTTTCATATTTGGCGACTTTTTGTGAAAAATGGAGACTTTTGAGGGTGGTCCTAGAGATTTTCCAAGGGAGTGCTTTGGCAACACTAAAACTGACACGGAGAAGAGCAAGGTCCATCCGTGCATCACTAGCATTAGCAAACCCAGCTCACAAGACGATTGTATTATTCCGGCTCCCGCCGCAGTGTACAGAGCTGAAGTGTGGATTCATTTTGGCTTCAACTATAAAGAAACTACTAAGGAGATCAACAAGAATCATGTTGTTTGCAGAATAGGCCATGTTAAAATCAAAACTCGGGAACGCATTGAATCTGAGAGCTCACTTAACATCCCGACGCCATCCGCGCTGCTGAGATGCGTTTCGATAGAATATGTAATATGTACTATGTACTGCACATTTTCCTCTCAATAACAAAATAAACACACAACAAAAGTGGCAGCGGTGGCAGCAGAAAGAAAGCATCTGATCATAGCGATGTGGATATGTTTGCAGCAGCTCTGCTCAGCACTTCAGTGAAGGCACGTTTATTTAAATAGCACTTTATATAATAGATTGCTTTAAAGCAAGCAGCTTTACAGTATTAAATATGAAAAAACAGTCCTGCAGTCATGGAATGGACTATGACTTTCTGTTGTTAAATACTTTAGAAATTAAAAACTGCTATACTGTTAACCTTTAAAACATATACACCTAAATAATCCTGCAGTCACTTTACTATTTTCCCTTTACTTAGATTGCACAAAAAAATGATTAGTGATATAAATACAAATGATACTGTTTTGATTAAATAAAATAAAGTTTTTTTGTCAGGTTTTATGCATATGGTGGTGTGTTTTTTGACAGCTTTTTTTCTAAAATTAGATCCTCTTTCTATAAAAACTAGAAATATCACAATATATTGCCTTTCTTACAGTATCGCAATATATCACAATATATCGTATCGTAACACCTGCATCGTGATATGTATCGTATCGCCAGATTCTTGGCAATACACAGAACACACGTGATGCGATCTCTCGTATTTCTGAATGTGATCAAAAAGCGTTTCAGACCCCATTTACACTGAGCGCTCATGACGAGATCAAGCGAATATCTTCTGTACGTGATGTTTGACGCAGAGAAACGCCTCGCAGCTGCCGCAGTGAATGCCAGTGTGTCTCGGCACCTTGTTGTCGTTTCCTCCGGACGCCAGCAGCTGGTGGTCAGTGCTCCACTTCAGTCCGCACACTTCCTGTCTGTGGCCCTGCAGGCGGCGCTCGGACTGCAGCGGCGGCGCTCGGATGTCCCGCTGCAGGATCAGCCGGTCCCTGCTGCCCGACGACAGCTGATCCACGTTCCACGCCAGCGCACCTGAGACACGCAACACACACGCATGCAGACGTCCGCTGACACACTGAGGAACAGCATCCGCACGCGCTCACACTCACCCACGCGAGCCGTGTGACCCTCCAACACCGACAGCTTCTTTCCCGCCGCCGCATCCCAGATCTGAACCAAGCCTTTATGAGTGCCCACCGCCACCAGATTCCCCTGAAACACACACGTCACCATCAGCGTCACGCGGCACACGCGTGTCACATCAGAGCGCTGAACTCACCCGCTCCGACCAGCCCACAGACGTGACCGAGTCTCCTTCCACGGACAGATCACACAACCGCGTCACCTGTGCAAACAAACACACCGCCATTAAGATCACACTTTCACATAATTATTACATAAACATCATATCATCACATAATCAAAGAGGATCTATTCTGCTTTTGTCCATCTCCATCCTTCTTCAGTGTGTAATGTTGCTGTCTGATCATGAAAAAGCTCATTATTATTCTTCTCTATATCAGTGTCAGTGTTTCTGAACTCCTGAAACGCCTCCATTGTAGTCTTGAGTTTTCTTCACAATATTCCTCATTTAAATAATTCATACGCAGAATAAAGGGGCGGGGCCTGGTTGAGTTAGTTAGTAGTGTGTTGAAACTGGCGGTTATGGTAAGGGGCGGGACATTTCCCAAACACCAATCACAACCCACTGCTCCAGCCGACCAATCAGAGCACATTCTGCTTTTCAGAAGAAGGGGCTTCATAGAGACAGGAACTAAACAGAGCGTTACTGACAGACTGGGAAGAGAGGAGCTGAACAATGGAGAACATGAGGAAAATTAGAGCTGCAAGCAGCGATGAAAGGGCCCTCGCACCCGGGGCCACCACCACCCGGAGGCCTTATGAAAACAGTGAGAAATATGGCAAAGTCATTTCGACGTGCCACACTTCCTGCTGCCACCAGGTGACACTTTGACTGTAACTGAATATTGCCATGTAGATGTCTTCAGGCCAGGACTATTATAAAACATGTGAAGTTTGGGGCAGATCGGACATTGTATACCCGAGTTACAACAACTGTAGGGTTTTCAGATTTTGCAACCAGGGACTTTTTTTGTAGCTACTGGACTGTTACATCTGTCTGACAAATTTCATACCTGTACGTGAAACGTAGCGTGAAAGGCGCTTAATTAAAATTTTGTAGGTGCTGCTATCGAGCCATTTTGCCACATCTAATTCTGAAACCCATATCAGATGTAAATTTTCACCACTTCTGACGCATGTGCAAAGTTTCATGAGTTTTCGAGCATGTTTAGGCCCTCAAAGATGCGATTCATTTCGGAAAAGAAGAATAAATTGGCTGAGCAATTACAATATGGTCCTCACACCACCGGTGCTCGGGCCCTAAATATGAACATTCAAGCATCAAAACCTGCTCTAGCACAGTGTGACCGGGGGCGTCCGGCTCATTATGAGACCAAAATCACTGTAATCACTGACTGATTGTTCACACGATAATGATTAATTTGGTGTAATACAACCCACATAAAATACATTGCCAAAAATAATCTTGTTTTTATCGAGTGGAAGCAGAAGCAGAATCACTAAAGCCACACTGTGTTTCACCACCAAAAAAGATTCACTCACATTCATTTCAACATTCAGTAACACACAATAGTATTCAGTAACACCCCCCCCCCCACACACACACACACACACTCACTCACACACACACACTCACACACACACACACACACACACTCACACTCACTCAATCACACACACACACCTGGCTGGTGCAGGCGCTCCACAGGTAGACGCAGGTCCCGAGGCCGACGCTCAGCACGTTCAGTGAGGACCAGTCCACCAGGTTCAGGTAGAAGTCGTCCTGCAGCTCCGGAGCGTCCAGCACTTTAAACGGGATCTTGGAGATCTTCCGCGTGGGTTTGCGTGGAGATCGCAACAACTTCTGACTGCAGCACAGAAATACGGCTGTTTAACTGAGAATCTGACGAAAACTTACAATGTTTTTAGCATTTAGCACTGACATTATTTACTCATGCTTAAAGTCAAGTCAGCTTTATTTCTACAGCGCTTTATACAGTACAGATCGTTTCAAAGCAGCTTCAGAGTGATAAACATGAAAATGACGATCAGTGATGCAAACTTCATCAAATGAGACACATTCAGATTTAGCTGTAAAGCAGCTCTACAGAAGATGACAGAGTTATTATTTAGATCAACTCAGTTCAATAACTGTGAATTAAAAAAGTCACAATGCTAAGAAAATATTAATGGTACTAAAAGCAGGTTTGATTTTATTTAAGCAAAATAGAATTTATTTTATTTTGAAATGTGATCTGGACTTGTGACCTGTTTGTCATTGTAAAATTACACAGCAAATCTTTGTACTGACACACAAAATCCATCATCCTTGTGCTTTCAAACCTCTTCAAGGAGCCTGTAGAGCGACACGCTCACCTGTTACTGCTGACGGGCGACAGGGAGAACGGCGACACGCTGTTACCGTCATCAGGAACGGAACGCTTGGCACTCAGAGAATACTGCAACACACACACACACACACACACAGTGTCAAGACACAATGATGCAAACTCACACAGAAGACACTACCATCAGCAACAGAGCTGGAAGAAAGGTGACGTCAGCAGAAAAGAAAGTGGTGGAGAGAGTTTTGATGGCAAGACAATCAGACAAGAGGATGGATGGATGGATGGATGGAGAGACAGACAGACAGACAGACAGACAGAGAGATGGACGGACGGACAGACAGACAGATGGACAGACGGACAGTCGTGTCGCTCACGCTGAACAGTCTCCTCTTCTCAGGCGTGGACGGCTGCAGCCGGCGGTCTTCGGTCTGCGGGTCCTGCACCTTCTCTATTCCTGCGCCCAACAGCTCATTCTTCAACAGCGCTGAATACGCCAAACCATCCGCTGAGCAGAGAGACGAGAGTTAGCGAAAGACAGACAGCGAACGCTCTGAAGTCAAACGTGAGTGTATCGTCATGGTTACGGACCCTGGTGAGGAAAGACTCGCACGAATGTTTGTGAAAAGGAAGAGGGACTGAATGAAACACTCTCCAAACACAAATAATGCTTGAATTATGGGAAATTCATGTGACAGAGCAAAACACTGCAGCAGCCTTGGGATTATTCACATTCACGGAGACGTCAACCAAACCATCACAATCATTCCTCATTTGAAAATCCGAGAAACAGTACATGACTGTGTACATAAATGAAACCACATCCCATGAATCATTGCAAATGATTTACTAAAACATAAATGATGTGCAAAATGAACTTCATAACTAAAAGTAACTCAAGAATTTTATTTCAAATATTTATACGTACAAAAGGGAAGTTGACTCGATCGCATCATTTGCAGTGCTTCATGGGAGTGGTCGAGCGCTGAGGATTATGGGTAGTTTAGTTCTTGAAGAGGAAGGTGATTTTTTTAAAACGAAGCAAATATCATGGCTTAGTCTCAGAGCTCATGTACATCTGTGTAGAGAGGGTCATGTGCTCTCTATCTGATCTCTATTAGCAGCGGTTCATTAACTGACTCCGACACAGATATAATCTAATATATAATCTATATTCAGAGGAACAAAGATGAAATGATTTGTTCGTTGATGAAACACTCACACACACCAGGATCTGTATACTGCAAATATTGTTGCTCTTTGACAAATTGCTTTCGTTCATGTTTTGTAAGTTTTGTAAGTTCATGTCTGGATAAAAGCGTCTGCTCAATGCATCAATGTCTGTCTGGGAAACAGCGCTGATTCAGAACATGAGGACTGACGTCACCTTTGCTGCTGTCTGACCCGCCGTCTTTGGTCTTCCTGTTCTGATTCTGTGATTTTTCATTCTCCTGCAAGCAAAAGAGACATTAATGAGAAAAGAAAAATAAATAAAAGTAACAATGTGTTTGCTGATGATCAGGTGGTTTGGGCGAAATGCCTGGAGCTGTGATTGGACATGACAGGATGAATCAAGCTGTGATTGGCTGTGACTCACATGGATGCGATGGAAGTTGACACTCCAGTTGGCTCCGGCGCGGGACGGGATGAACCTGTCTCCGTGTTTACTGGGCGAAGACAGCGGCGAGTTTGTGGGCGTCAGGGCTCGCATCACCTCCGGCACTTTCTGCAGCAGACACACGATTAATGATCTGAACGAGTGTCACGATGACCAGAGTAAATGAATGAGCCAAACGACTCCAGACACCACAAACAGACACTGATTACAGTCAAACCTCACTGATGTAGAGGTTAAAGCACACTGTTGTATGTGTTTATGTATACATGTGAAGTTAAACTGAACTTACGACAGGACTGGACGAGTTGTCGTTCTGAATGTTGATCTGTCGTAAGAGCCGGCTCTCGTAGTCTTGGTCCATGACTGAGTGAGAAAAGAGCAGTTCCTGTTCCTGTGGAGATAAATGCTCACAAGTCACATGTGTCAACAATCATGAGTCAGAAGGACACGGCAGAGACAGAGTCGCAGAAACAGATGAAAC
This sequence comes from Mylopharyngodon piceus, assembly GCA_039654765.1. NCBI lineage: Eukaryota > Metazoa > Chordata > Actinopteri > Cypriniformes > Xenocyprididae > Mylopharyngodon > Mylopharyngodon piceus. Next base: position 86,476 of record JBCHWC010000146.1, on the reverse strand, counting down.
AGTGCAGAGACATTTCTGCCATATCAGAAACAAATCATGATCTGCTACATCTTATTATTGACACAAAAATTCAGAATTATGATATACTAAGTCATAAGTATGAGATAAAAAGTGGAAATTATGACATACTAAGTCATAATTGAGATTAAAAAAATTAAAATTGACAAAAAAATGGACTTTCTATGAAATCATTATAACATGTCAATTTCAACTTCTTATGTCAGCTTTTAATCTCATAAATGTGACTTAATATGTTATAATTTCAACTTCAGCAGGATTTTTATATGTGGCAGAATGGGCCTAACCCTGAGCTGCCTTTCTAATAATACTAAAGTGAGCATGATGAAGGAACATCAGAGATTCCTTATATTCCTTCTCAAAACACGTCTGTCCATTCATTCATTCACTCTCATGGGTCAGTGGTTCCTAACATCACAAACACCTGCTTTTACACCTCATCCGGTCCAAGAGAGACACACGTGTCCTGCTGAGGGTCTACGGGACCAGAACCAGAACCAGGTCGTTCGGTAATCATTCACTAAATCACTTTGAATGAGAATGATAGTGACAGAAACAAATACATATTCATGAGCAGATCCTATAACATACATCTAATTACATGAATTCTTGATATCAACAATTCAATTCTTGATATCAGGAATTACATTTCCACTAGTAAAAACTAGAATTCTTGATATCTGTAATTGTATTTTCACTAGTGAAATGTCACCATAGGCTGCCATTCAAATTCAATTGTTGATATCAAGAATTGATTTCTTACTAGTTGAAATTCCAATTTCACATATCAGAAATACAATTCTTACTAGTAAAAATCATAATTTTTGATATCAATAATTACATTGTTACTAGTAAAAATGTGAATTTTTTGATATCAAGAATTAATTTGGCACTAGTTGAAACGTCACTTCTTGATATCAACAACTGAATTGCTACTAGTAAAAATGTTCATTTTTGATATCTGAAAGTGTATTTCTGATATCAATATAATTTCAGATATCTAAAATGGCTTTCTTACTAGTACTATCACATTCATGATATCAGAAACTAACATTGTCACTAGTGACAATCAAATTATTGATATCAAAAATTAACATTGTTACTAGTGGCAATTCAACTGTTGATATCAAGAATAGATATTTGCACTAGTAACAAAGTAATTAATGATATCAAAAATTATGATTTTTACTAGTAAGAATGTATTTCTGATATGTGAAATTGGAATTTCAACTAGTAAGAAATCAATTCTTGATATCAACAATTGAATTTGAATGGCAGCCTATGGTGACATTTTACTAGTGAAAATACAATTACAGATATCAAAAATTAACATTGTTACTAGTGGAAATGTAATTCCTGATATCAAGAACTGAATTGTTGATATCCTGAGAATGAATAAAAGTCAAAACGGCTTGCCATACATGACAGGAATCACTCATGACATGAATCATAACAGGAATCACTCATGACAAGAATCAGGAATCACTCATGACAAGAATCAGGAATCATTCATGAGAGGAATCATGACAGGAATCACTCATGACAGGAATCAGGAATCATTCATGAGAGAAATCATGACAGGAATCATGTCAGGAATCACTCATGAGAGAAATCATGACAGGAATCATTCATCACAAGAATCAAGAATCATTCATGAGAGGAATCATGACAGGAATCACTCATGACAGGAATCAACAATCATTCATGAGAGGAATCATGACAGGAATCATTCATGAGAGGAATCATGACAGGAATCACTCATGACAGGAATCATGACAGGAATCACTCATGACAGGAATCAGGAATCACTCATGACAGGAATCAAGAATCATTCATGAGAGGAATCATGACAGGAATCATTCATCACAAGAATCAAGAATCATTCATGAGAGGAATCATGACAGGAATCACTCATGACAGGAATCAACAATCATTCATGAGAGGAATCATGACAGGAATCATTCATGAGAGGAATCATGACAGGAATCACTCATGACAGGAATCATGACAGGAATCACTCATGACAGGAATCAGGAATCACTCATGACAGGAATCAAGAATCATTCATGAGAGGAATCATGACAGGAATCATTCATGAGAGGAATCTCTAATCCAGATCAAACACCAGCAGCAGCTCAAAATAAAATAAAGCCATATAAACAAGAGTTTATACTGAATGCTGCAGCTCTCATCAGAGGATAAACCCATAAACTCAGAGTACTGCATGATTTTCGTGTTTACATGCTTTATTCTGCTCATCTGTTGTTAGTTGTGAGTCTTTCACTAAAGTCTCGAGCGCTGTGTCGCGTCATGAAGCCGCTCTTACCGAGAAAAGGCTCGTCATGACAAAGATGTGACATATAAGACAAGTGTCAGATGATCATCGAATGAAATGTTTGAAGTTCATACCAGATTCGTGGCTTTGATTCTTTAAGAAGAGCCGGTTCTGCGCGAGCTGCTGCTTGTTGTCCTTCCACCGCGAGGCATGACGGGTAATGTGACGCTGACATCATTCGGAGGATGCGTTTCGGTTGTCATGGACACGGATGGGGAAGTGATCCTAGCGTTACAAAAAGTTTTTTTTAAAAAAAGATTTAAAATTTGCATGTTTAATAAGTATGTCGCGTGTTAGTAAATTCGTGCACTGAATAACACAGACTAATAAATTGGTATTTTTTTTAAATATATCAGTATTAGTAGTATTTTTAGCATTATGTTAACATTATAACAACATTATTATTTTAACACTTACTTTGCAAAAGACCTTAAAATATTAGATAAAATATTGACAACATTAAATAAACTCTTTATTATCTATTCATAATATATTGTCATATTTTATTTTTATTGAAGGAACAATATAATATCTGATAATCCAACATAAAGAAAGAAGAAAAAGGACAGTGAAGAGATCAAAAATAAGAAGGAAAAATACAAATAAAGATTAAATGACAAAAGTCTTGATTGCTTTTTAATTTAAAGAATCTGATAGCATCATAAATTATTTTATTTGTGTACAATTATGAATATACAACTTGTTTGTCATCTTTAAAATAATCAGCAGATAAAACAAAGAGCACATTTTCACATGGATGAACTTCTGTTACAGATAAAACTCTTCACTGGGATGTGACGTCAGGCCAGCAGGCGGCGCTGCAGAGTGACGTCACAGGAGCAGCGACACAACAACAACTGCAGAAGCGGCGTGAGGAAAGTGTTGGTAGAGTTCGGTCTAATAATGATGAATTAACATCATGTGCACGGCATAACTAGACGGATTGCAGCTCATCGTCGAATATATCGCGCTTCTGCCGTGGTGTTTGGACCTTCGAGGTGAAATTAAAGGCGGAAACATGGCCAACGACGAGACGCTGCGCTCGCTCATGTTCACGCTCAGTTACGTGCTGATGAAGCGGCGGCGTGACGTAACCAGCGCGGACGCGCAGCGCAGACGCGAGGTGCAGCGGCGCGTCGCTCACAGACAGTATTTTCATCAGAGACACAAGAGGATGATCATGGTGAGCGATCAGACAGTCATGAGAACAGAAATCATCTGATATCAGCCTTTAAATACTGAAATCCACATCAGGGTCAGTATAAATTACCCCACAGCGCCACCTAGAGAGGACATTGAGTTCAAAATAATGAATAAAAAAGATTTTTTAGAACAAGTTTAAATTATTTTAAGATAAGGTTTTACTTTGCTGATGTCTGTCAACTCTGTTACTGATTAAACAGCCCTAAAATGGGTTAAAACTACAGCAAGCGACCAGCAGCATCATATGATGGTATTTTCATATGTGCTTCTTAAACACGAACACTGTCCTCTCAGTTTTTTCTATACTTTATGTACAATAACCTGTTGTCAAGGAGTATATATTTAATTGACTGTGAACTATGTTGGGTACATGGTTAAGGTTTGCAATATTTTTATTATTTATTTCAATTCAAATCTGATCAAGAAAATAACATGTGATTGGCCTGCCATTGAAATTATGAGACAAAATGCCAACTAAGTTTCCCTGTAGAGCCAATTATAGGATAATATAATGACTGATGATGATTGTTTTGATCAGATTGCACCCATGAGTGTTTCTTCGTGTGTGTGTGTGTGTGTGTGTGTGTGTGTGTGTGTGTGTGTGTGTGTGTGATGGTTCACAGCGTGTCCGAATGCAGACTTTCTCTTTTCAGTGTAAACTATAATGCTGCTTCTCATATCCTTTCAGGCTATATTTTATATCCACACAGGTTAGAACTTTGCATAATGTCTCAAAAACGTCATAAAAATGTGAAGCCGTTGAGACTTAAGATTAATCTCATTATGAACATTATTTTATATAACATATATATTTAATAAAACATGTTGAACTCAAAAGAAGATATTTTGAAGAACGTTGGTAATCAAACAGTTGACTTTAGCCATTGACTTCCATAGTATTTTTTCTCTATAATGGAAGTCACTGGGGATCAGCAACTGTTTAATTACCAACATTCTTCAAAATATCTTCTTTTTAGTTCAACAGAACAAAGACACTCGTACAGGTTCGGAACAATTCGAGAGTGTGTAAATGATTTTGTGTACAGAATTTTCATTTTTGGGTGAACTAACCCTTTAAAGGAAATGAGGATAAAATGGTAAAATTACACTCTTTAAAAAAAAAATGCAATAAAAAATACTGCCAAAATGTATGTAGTTGGGATTAACACAGGCAAAATGATAAAACACTGAAAAAGACAAAAATGTCCCTAAAGACGCTCAAGGCTTAATATCATCTGAATATGAGACAGTTATTGAACTGAACTGAGTTGATCTTAATAATGACTCTATTGTCTTCTGTAGAGCAGAATGTGTCTCATATTTGATGAAGTTTGTGTTATTTTTCTGTTTATTACTGTGAACAATCGGTACTGTATAAAGTGCTGTAGAAATAAAGCTGAGTTGACTAGAGTTGTGCAGATAACTCTAACAGACTTGTTCTCCTCTCCTAGATGATGATCGCTCAAACGTCTCGTCCGATCAGTGACGTTCCGGCACGTCCGACGCGGGTTTGGAGCAACATTGAGAGCACCGATTGGTGGGAGCGGGTGGTGATGAGGGAGTTCCAGCCGTCTGATTGGCTGGAGAAGTTTCGCATGACCAAAGAGACGTTCTTCCTGCTGTGCGGTAAACTGAAACCGCGGCTCAACCGGCAGGACACGCGTCTGCGGCCGGCGCTGCCGCTGGAGAAACGGGTGGCCGTGGCACTGTGGCGTCTGGCCTCCAACGTGGAGTACCGCACCATCAGCACCCTGTTCGGCGTGGGCCGCTCCACCGTCTGCAAGTGTGTGCGGGACGTGTGTCACGCCATCGTCCTGCTGCTGCGGCCACTCTACCTGCGCACGCCCAGCGAGCACGAGCTGGAGGACGCGGCCCGGCTCTTCGCCACGCGCTGGGGCTTCCCACACTGCGTGGGCGCGGTGGGCAGCCTCCACGTGCCCATCATCGCACCGTCCAGCAACACCGACAACTACTGGAACAGCCGCGGCTGGCTGTCGGTGGTCACGCAGGGCGCCGTCAACGGCCTGGGTCAGTTCTGGGACGTGTGTGCCGGGTTCCCGGGCAGCACCGAGCACTCGGCCATCCTGCAGAACTCCACGCTGTGGGCACGCGGCTGCGACGGAGGTTTCCTGCTGCACGAGCCGCCGCTGGACTTCATGGGTCGCCCGCTGGGCTACCTGATGCTGGGCGACGCCGGCTACCCGCTGAAGAGCTGGCTGCTGAAGAGCCACCCCGAGTCCAGCGAGCTCACGGCCGGACAGAGAGCCTTCAACCGCAAGCTGGAGCGCGCCCGGAGTGTGGTGGACCAGGCCTTCCTGCGGCTGCGGGCGCGCTGGCAGTGCCTGCTGAAGCGCAACGACTGCCGCATGGACGTGGTTCCCACCATGATCCTGGCCTGCTGCGTCCTGCACAATGTGTGCGAGGTTCACGGCGACGAGTTCGACGAGCGCTGGGAGGAGGCGGTGCGGCACGAGGAGAGTCCGCAGCCCGCCGACGAGGTGTCGCCGTCGGCCGACGACCGGGACGGAGAGGAAGTGCGCGCTCTGTTCTGCGAGTACTTCCTGCAGCAGGAGAAGCAGCAGAGGACTCTGGCCTGTTAGGACGCGTGACGTGGATGTGAACGGAGGAAATGTGCTGTGTGTTTTCCGGAACTTGAGTGTAAATGATGACAGTGATTTTAAAAGATGCAGAGCATTACAGCAAGACTCATTTATACTGAAGAAAGATGCGCCAACACACATCTGACAGACATTTGTTGAATCTGAACTGCTACAGGCCGATCGCGGTCGGTCGGTGCGATCCAGTGCTGAAGACAGTCAGTGTTGTGTTTGTTAGGGTTAGTTAGTGGAGGATGTTGCTAGTTAATGTGATTCTCTGTACTTGTGTGAACTTGACGTCATACATCCAGTAATATACCAGATTTCAGACATCATGAAGAAGAGTGACGTTAGTGAAGAGATCCTGCAGAAACAGGCACGGATCTGATGAAGGACTTTCAGAAGCTTTTGTATCCCGATCATGTGACCCAGCAGTGTGACTGTAAATAAATGTTCTTATTCAAAAAGACTGTTTTAAATGTATGGATGTTTTAATAATCATTCACTAACATTCTTTCAAATCATTAAACATGAAAAAGATGGAAATTTCTCTCATGATATTCTGTGTGATTTTAATGCTGCATTGTGTGTCATGAATTCATGGACAAACTTATAAATTCATTCAGTTACTTTTTGAGAAAAGTCTCCGTGTTATTTTTTTTTTTTTTCAATTATTATTATTATGATGATGACAGAATGATCATGTGTGGGTGATCCCTTTATTAGTACTCATCATGACGTGCCATCTGTCTTTGTGAGGGTTTAGATTATGAATAAGCGTCTGATTATACTGAGGATTATATCTGTTGACTTGAGATGAAGGTCAAGGGTCATTCAAAGTTCTGGAAGATATAGGAAACAGGGGCAGTGACCCGTAGATAAGCGTACGGTAATATAGCGATCACATGTCCTGCTGGGTTCATATGTGCTGTGGTTGAACTTTCTCTATCCCTTGTTTGCGGTCACTCTCGTCTCGCTGCAAGCCGGATTATCTTCGTCTCTGGAGAGAGAGACGGACGCGCCGTCGCACGCTCACACACTCACACGACCTCAGAGAAAGGTTTCCAGCAGGCCGTCAGCATGCTGCATCCACTCATGATCTTCATGGTCATGGTCAATGTGTCCATATCCATCGCCTTCTGGACTCTCCTGATGTCGGAGGTCTTCTTCAAAGAAGCTGAGGAGGAAGTGTAGGGTCCGTCAGCATGTAGATCACACACGGCCCTCGGTAGTTCGCACACGGCTTCATAGAGAAGGATTTTCCCCTCCATTTTTGTCAGTCTTTTTTTTTGTGTCCAATTTGTAGCAAAAAGCAGCGTTTGGGAATTGTGGAGTGCATGTTCATTTACAGGTAAGAGAAAAAGTGTCACATGTTTCAACTTTCCTTCACTTATATAATCTTTATTGATACTATGAATAGATTATATCTTGATTTATTTTATGCTTTATGCTGGATATTTCTTATCCATTAAAAAATGGTGCTTTTTTTCAGTCACTTCATTTGACAAAGTTTCTGTTGAACTTTCAAGAGATCATGGCCGGATCACCGTAGACACTGATGGACCGCTATTGTTCACTCCAAATCCTGATATATATCATTACTAACCCTACAGCGCTACATTATGATTGGAGGTAAATATTGTATTCTTTTCCTTCCAAAACATGTTTTGTTGTGATATTCAGAATGTTAGGAGGGTTGATGACACAACACCTCATCATTACAGCACAAATTCTCAAAGACATAAAGCAATTTTAGTATTCTATATAACCCATTAAAATTATAACAGACAAACTGTCTGATAATCAGGTGAAAACATGAATGTGTTTCTTTGCATCACACACTAAACAGAGTTAAAGCGATCAAATAATGTTTGTCATGGAGACACAAATGACACCGTTTCCTAAGGATGAACGTGAAATGCTAGTGTTATTTTAAGTAACTGACGAACCCTCCGTGTGTAATTCTCAGAGAGGAGTGTATAATGGCAGTGCTTCTCAAACCCGTCTCTCTTATCTGACACCCATCTGAGGTCTTGAGCTGTGTTCAAAATCATTCACTATTCCCTACATTACTCCACTAATATAGTCCACTGCGGGCACAGTCTTCTGGTCAGACGCAGGAATTCATTCGGTGCGACTGTCACAGTGCATTATGGGTATTCTCTAGCCATTGGCTGCGTCCGAAAGCTTTAAAACGCTGCCTTCAGAGGATGCATTGCAAGGTGGGAAGGCATCAAGCCATGTCCAAATCCAAAGTTAGCTTCACTTCCTGTCTCCTGAGATCCTTTCATCTGATCGATTTTTGAAGGCAGTATAGATGTATCCTTCGCTGCCTTTGATATCCCACAATCCTGTGCTTTCCATTCAGTGACAGTTGAGCTAAAAAAATAAAGATGGCGTCTGAAAGTTGTGGTTGTTGATCAGTGTAACAAAGTTAAAGGCTCAGGGAAGGAGGCGGGAACTGGCGAATGTTCAACATAATACTTTATAAAATAAACAACAAAATGAAAGTAAAGCAGCCCCTCACGGACGACTGCCGCATATAAACATATTAAAAGTACAACATAAATAGTCCAGGCCTGGTCCTCTCGTCCCATTTTTATCTTTCCAGAGCTCTTGCGTGAGGCTGGAGAGCGGTGTTGTGATCACGTGACGCTTATTAGCACTTGTGTCACCATCCTCGCTCCGTTCCCACGGCTCTCAGCCCCACCCTTTGTGTGTACATGTCAATTTTTGACCAGCGTTCTCCACTTCTAGCAAGAAATTACTATTGCAGTAAATAAATATTTGCTTAGTTTTCAGCAAAGCTCACTCCTTTTTGCTGAAGATAATTAAATTGTTACGCTGCCTAAGAAGTCTGTCTGAAATCAGTTTCGTGAGATACCTTCATGTGCAAACGCTGCCTACAAAGTCATTGCCTGATAAGGCAGCGAGGCAACAAGTCATGGTGGGAAGCTTTGGACACATCCATTGAGTATACATTGGTTGTACACTCGTTATTATGATGCATTATGGAATTGAATGAGTGCACTTGATAATGTCCACTATGGTTTTGGACACCACTACAAATGTATGTCCCCTCAAATAGTGCCCTATTTAAGGGTATAGGGGCAATTTCGGACACAGCCTTGGAGTCTCTTCTAACGAGTTGATGAGTTGAATCAGATATGTTTGATGAGGGAGACATCTAAGGGTACGTTTACATGACAACAATGTACTAAAAACAGAAAATTTTTCCTTTGTGTTTTTCACGTACAGACAACAATATTGTCAAATTGATCCACATTCACATGGATCTGTGAAAATGAATAAAAACGCTGTATTCTGCTGCCAGGCCAGTAGATGGTGATGTCACTTTGTAAAGACACACGTTTTGACTGAACACGTAATACGCATGTGCATGACATCACCGTTTTCACAAACTCACGTTTTTGTAGTTTACACAGAGATGATAATGGTATCGTTTTCAAAAACTTGCACTTTAAAACCCGTTTTCAAAAGTTTGCATTTTATAGCACATTTCATACACAATGGTAATTCAAAGTGCTTTACATCAAAAGAAATTAAAATAATCAAGATAATCACAACAGAGGCATAAAAAATATCATGCCTAAGAAATAAAAAATAGCAATAAAAGCAGAGAATAAAAATAATTAAAATAATTACTAAATTCGGGACATCCCTATCTGAATGGAAGAGTCTGAGAGTTTCGGTTTGTGATTTTATACTAGCAGCAACACACCGGCTTTCCTAATGTCTCTTCACCGCTAATGGAGTGTGTAAACTTATAAACCTGCTTTACAAGTGTATATTTACACCATCCACGACTTAGAGTCCTGGGGCCGTATTCACAAAACATCTTAAAGGTGCAGTAGGTGATCTTGGAAATGCTAACGTTAGCCTGCTAGCATTGAAAGCATACGATCCCACCCTCCCAGCAAATCGCCATCCAAAGCCACGCCTCCTCCAAAACACATGAACGCACGCACACACACACACACAGCTGCTCTCGGCAAAGCATCACAAGAGACGGCGTTAAACTACCTCATGTCTCAGAGCACATAACATTACAATAATAATGAACGTAAACAACTTGGAGAGTTGATACTGTTGACATGGATACGCATAATTCTGAGTCTGAATAAATTGCTCCGGTTATAGAACGTCACGGGTTGCCATCTCTTAATTACGGTAGTTATGGTGTGAACGCAGCATAAGCTTGTTGTTTTGATTTGGTAGGAACCGTAAAAGGTGGCTGCTGTTTGGGGTGCTCATGACTGAGGTCTTGTAAAAACTCTGCATAGCATGAAGCGCGCTGATGACGTATGATGTCTGTGCGAACAGGGTGCGTGAGGGTATGTATAAAAACATACTTTGACAGGCAGGTAGGACATCATATTATTTCATTCGGCCGAATATAATAATTTGATTTTATGGTCCTACACCTTCCACAGACGATATAGATTTATATTAAAATACATTTAGACCATTTAAAATAGTGATTTCTATCAGGATATGAGGAGACTTTCAACCAATAGAACAAAAAATGTTTCTGTAGAGCAGTGGTTCCCAAACTTTTTAGAGTGGAGTACCCCCTGAGGCATTTACCATCTTTCTGCGTACCCCCTCTCTTCCTCTTAGACTGCACCTTTTCCATTAAGGAACAATATTTGCCCCCTAAATTGACTTTCCAGTGCATTTTTTTTTATCTTTAAAAATACCTTTACAACATTAATAATGTTTTAAATAAAAAAAAGTTCAGTAGAGAAATATGCAATGATAAAACTTGAAAAGTGATTCTTTTAAATTCTAAAACCGGCAGTAGATGGCGTTAAGTCACTGTCTTAATGCATGAGTCATCGAGTCGTTCGTTCAACGAAGCAAGTGTCTGTATTTATGAATGAATCATTGAATCACGAACAATTCGTTCAAAGCCGCAGATTCGTTCACGGAACACCGCTGTGTGTTGTAGTTCTGCTGTGGCTTTCGTTGGAGCTATTATTTCGTTGCAAAATGGAGCAAATACTGACAATATTGTGAAGAACATCACTTAACATTACCCTTTTGTTTGTTGAAATGTTGTATAAAATCAATATCACATTTGCAGTCGTGTGGATATTTGGATTTGCATTCTTGCTCTTATAACATTATCAACATTAAAAACAAGAACTCACAAAAGGTATGTTTTGTATCAAGAGTTTGAATCTTAAATTGATCTCTATGCACCTTTTGTGCCAGGCTATTTGTTCAAGTGCTAAATCTACAGGTACATTGTCGAGAACGGCAGTAATGTAGCGCGATTTGCTCAGGCAGCAGACTCTGCACGCAACCTACAGTATATGCACCCATATGCACGCTGCTTATGTGGAAATGGACGCTGTCAGATTTGACTGCAAAAGATGTGGTATTTTGATTGGATGTATTTATGTATTCATGTAGTCATGCATTTACAGCATTGTGCCTGTTAGAAAATATATGGTCGGTTTTAATGTTATTTTAAGGTGGGGAAGAATTAAATGAACGGCAACATTCAGAATTTTGTTCGCGTACCCCCTCTGTCACCTCACGCGTACCCCATTTTGGGAACTGCTGTAGAGAATCACCTATTGCACCTTTAAGGCTAAAAGTAGCTCCTAACTTGCTGATTTAGGAGAAATAATGGGGTGTCAGTCCTAATTTTAGGACTCCTAAATTTTTGCTCTACGAGTATTTCTTAAATCATTTTAGTGCTAAAACCAGCTCCTAAATCTGTGAAGAGTTAGGAGTAGTCAAGAGGACTCCTAAGTCACAAACATCAAATCACAAACAACCCTAAAATAGTTGTTGCCGCCAATCCGCCTCAGCAATCCGCCCAAAGACGCTGAACACCATTGAGGAGTGCTGAGCCTTTTCTTCATAAATGCAATAAATATTTTGATTTATAGATTTGAATCTGCAATGACATAACATAAAGGTTCATTTTTGAAAAGGCAAAATGTATTGAATGTTGGAGAATAAAACATTGCAGTCAAGTTGAAAATAATATCCTATCGTCAGAGCCGATTGCCTTGTGAGCAGCACAGTTGACCCGAGTTCAGTTCCGACTTATGGTCCTTTCCCAATCCCGTCCTCCCTTTCTCTCTTCCACTTTGCTTCCTGTCTACTCACTGTCCTATCATAATAAAAAGGCAAAAATGCCAAAAATAAATCTTTAAAAAGAAATAAATTAATAAATGAAAAAAATAATGTCTGATTACCCTACACTTACAAATGATCGAATAGAGTAAACGAGTAAAATAAGTGTATTTGGCGTGCTGTCCGAGGGGATCAAGGGCTCCGAGCTCGGAATTTAGCCCAAACCCAGAGTAACTGGGAGTGATAAAGTGTGTTTTTTTGCGAAACCTTTGCTAGTGTTCTGGAGGAATGACTTGATTTGAGACATGAATGAAGTGTTTTGGTAGTTTTAGTGCATTTTGAATGTGAAATTAACTGCTGTGAAGCTGAAAGTTGGTTAGGAGAACTGTGTGAAGAGTTTTGAAAAAGTGACCTAAGTATTGAGAAATGTGCCCTAGCGATTGTTAAAAACTGTAAACAGATGTGTTTTTAGTCTGGACTCTACTGATGGGCACATCTGACGTTTTAGATGGTAGTTGGCTGATTTAATTATGGCTTTGATGTGGCTTCTGAAGCTAAGATCAGAATCCAGGATGACACCAAGATTCCCGACTTCACGTTTAGTTTTTAGACCCTTGGTGTCAAGTTATGCATTTTCCTTTGATATTTCATCTTTAATGCCAAATATGACCAGATATGCCAAAAACAATGTCCTCTATTTTGTCTTTATTTAAATGAAGAACGTTTTGGCACATTTAAGCACTGACACAGGGAGTCTGTGGGACTGAAGTCATTTGGTGATAGATCTATAGTTAGATCTGGGTGTGATCTGCACAGAACCGCCCTCAGCGCTGAGGGGCTCCAGGACCAGGGCATTATGGGATCTGTGCAGAAGGCTTGGTAGATAAACTGGTGGATTAGTTATAGGGATGCTTATGACGATGTTTTCAAATACGATCAATGGATTATAGCAGGATGGCATATCGCAGGGATCCACACAGACTGCATGTTAGGAGACAAGTATGCCGCACCCGTTAATGATAATAATCATCGTGTTCAACGTCGGCATGACAATCGTGGAATGGACGTTTCTCATGTACGAGCTCATGAGGTTAAATATGGGAGATCCAAATGAAGTTTGTCCCGAGTAGAGAGGAGCCGCGCGGGAGTTCAGTAGCATGAGGAGTTTAGTCTTAGATCACGTATAAAGACATGAAGTATGAAGGTAAGACAGCTTTATGTATTTATTAGTTTGTACACTACATTACTGAAGTATTACTGCAGGAATTACACTGTTCAGGGCAAGGAACAAGAAACGGGTCTGATTTTGGTCGTGCATCTGCCAATCATTCTTCCCATTATTCTCTCTCTCTCTCTTTGGTGGATTAGATGGGAATCTCTGGACTTTTTTCTCATAATCTTGGGAATGTTCTGTCCGCTGGATTCAGGATTTGATTAAAACGGGCTTAATCTGCAGCTCCTGTAATCCAGGCTGAAATTGTTTGTTATTAGAAAACTTTAAAACCTTCTTTACCTTCTTTATTACTTCATGTGGTGAGCTGGAATTAAGTGTGCTGTCCTATATGTCTCTCTCTCTCGTTCTCATTTTCTGCACAGCAGATTTGTTGTTTAGATCGTTGAGTGTCAGAGAGTGAAGAATCCGCCGTCGACATGGACTCCTTCCTTTCCTCCTCGTCCCGTTCGTGGGCCGTCGGCCGTCTGGCGTCTCGTTCTCATCGTTCGCTGCAGTCTGACGCAGGAGATGCGTCTCCCTTCGTAGATTTCAGGCCTCCTGCGCGAGACTCCATCTCTTTGCCGCCGCACGTACTGTATGTGACTGCCGGCCTGGTGCTGGTGGTTCTGGCCACATATGCCATCGTGGGTCACCTGATAAACGACCTCCTGCATGACCTGGCAGGTACCCGTGTGACCCGTGTTGTGTTGTGTTTCTGCTCCGTTCTCTGTAAGCCTTTGTTGTTTGATAACTGGTCACGGCTGATGTAGATGACCTTGTTTTCAACTGTCGATTCGTGTTCAAAGTGGGCCGCAGAAATGGCAGTTCTGTGGTTTGTGCACCTCGTAAAATTTGTTTTTTATTTAGTCCTGTCCTGATGAAGCTCTTTCACATCACAGATATCGATATAGTCCACGAGACACAATAATAACTGAACTGACACATATGATGCTGTTGAGAAGTTTCCATCCTCTCGGTTCTTCTGATGGTTTGTGTGTTTTGATTGTGAGTCTCTGCTTGTCCTGATCAGTTAAACGACCCACTGTTCTTCAGGAAATCCTCTACATTCTTTGATTTTCCAACATCTTTTGCACTTTTGAGCTCTTCACAACACTGTGTGATGTTGAGATCCATCTGTTCATGATCAAGGGACTCAAACTCAAACACATCCATTACAAAAGCTGCAAACACTCACTGATGCTGAAGAAGGAAACACCCTGCTCTTTATCATGTGAGGAAAGCCGTTTAATTATTGCACATCTGCATCGAGTGCCATGTTTGCATTTCCTTTGTGTTTTAGAAACATCTGTAGTTTTTTGTGCCATGATACGAGTAAACAGCTGCTGCATGAACTAATCACTCACACATTTAGTTTGTCATGGACTGAATGTGGCAACTATGAAGATGTTTGATTAGCTGTATTTTAAGAGCTTGAAATTTATCACAAATATTTATGTTTATTCCTGGTAGAGCAATACTGAGCTCATGAGTTTGATTCCCAATGAACACACATGCTAATAGCTTGAATAAGATAACACACACACACACTCTAAAAAATGCTGGGTTGTTTCAACCCAAATTTGGGTCAGATATGGACAAACCCAGCCGTTGGGTTAATTTTTTTAATTAAATTTTTAACCCAACTGCTAAGTCCCAGCAAACATTGGTCCAACGGCAACATCGTGTCCCTGGCCAAAAATAGTCGCGGTAGGACGGCATAAATCGGTAAAAATATGTAACACAGAACATTTCCTAAAAATGCATTCAGATACGTTACATGTCTACAATTCTCTGGGGTTGCATGTATAATTGTTACTTTGACTTTTAGCTACGTGTAGTTCAATATATAATTAATTAAATAATTAGGTAACGTCAAAGACGTCCATTCAAATTTCATTTTGGAACTATTTTTCAACCATGACAGGACGTGTCAGAGGGATATCTTTTCAATGGTCATTAAACGTCCAAATGTTTGCTAGGGTTTGTCCGTATTTGACCCAAATTTGGGTTGAAACAACCCAGCATTTTTTAGTGCACACACACACACACACACACATACTGTACATTATACTGTATATTCTCTCCCCTTACACTAACCCTACCCATCACAGAAAACTTTCTGCATTTTTACATTTTCAAAAACACTCATTCTGTATGATTTATAAGCTTGTTTCCTCATACAATGTTTTCCCACACGAGTCCTCATGAGTCTGTGTGCATTCAGGTTGAAGTCCCCACTGGGATAGAAAACATGTAACCCTAACACACACACACACACACACACACTCACAGATTTTGGTGTGTGTTCCTCCATATGAACTGAGTGTTTTTCATGCTCTCTCTCCTCAGACTGGGTGTTTGGCCCTAAAGCTGGTGATGCTGAGAGAGGCAGTGAAGAGGAGGAGAAGGTCGGGATGGAGGAAGAGCGAGCCGGTCTGCTGCCAGGATTCAACAGCACCGATCACCTTCAGCAACACTACATCACGTCACTATGAGTCTCCATACAGCTCGTGTCAACTGTACTCTGGTTTTAATGTTTCCACGTGTTTATAACAAATCAGATGCTCTTTTTGCTGCTGTAGAAGTCAACGCGTAGATGACAATGTCTTTATGTATGAAAAGAGGGTCTGGTCATGTGATGTCATCAATGTAATTGTTGAGTTCCCAACGTCATGAAAATGAATTCTGGGATGTTTCATATTTTGGCACTGTATATATAAAACAGAAGGCATAAATTATGCAAATGAGATATAGAATTAAAGCCTCTCCTTGTTAGGAACCAACAGCTTGTGTCTGATTCATCTTCATGAGCTTCTAGATAATTCTAATTCCTGTCTGGGTCGAAACATACAGGAACAGGTGAGACGTTCAGCTTCAAAACACCACGAAACGCCGGTGAATCCTTTCGAGAGAATGAAATGCATCATGTTACACTAGTAGTGACCTGGTTATATAATTAACTGTCTTAATCGTGTCCTGGATTCATTGAGCATCTGCTCAGAGAGATTAACTTTGTTGCATTACGTTTTACACGAGCTAGAACATCATTCAAGAAGTTTTATGTTTTATTAATAAAGTTGTTTACTGTGTGTACCTGTTCTCTCAGCTCATGATTAACCATAACCAGCCTGTAAGCCGTGTCAAAGCTGGATAATATCTGCTGATAAAGCCTTTGACCTTGACAGTCTCAGCCAATCGCAGCGCTGCACATGCGTACATCAGCGTCTCCATTCTTCATGATTCGTTCATTGCTGAAGTTATAGTGGAAGAGACAGACATGAACGTCTGTGATTTCCCTGGACGAATACCGTCTGACCTTCATCAGGGCCTGTAAACAGACTCTCGTCCGTACGGTATGTATTGAGCTCCACACTTTCACAGTGTTTATAGTGCACTTGTGTGTTTGAGGTGTTTATTTGCACAGAATTACATTTAAAGTTCCAAAAATAAAAACTCTATAAATTGACGTTATTAAAGCAAGTGTTTTGAGCTCATTGAAATATGTGTGCTGTAAAACTATAAAAAGTATTATGACTTGCAAGAAATCCTCTAAAATAATCTGAGATGTGACGATAAACTCATTGATGAAGTTTTGGACCTGCGGGTGTCATCATGTCCGTCCCGAGCGATCCGCCGCTGCTGCCCCCTGCAGGCGAGGAGGAGGTTTTCTTCAAGACTTACATCCCACCTGCTCGAGACGCCATTCATCTGCCCATTCACGTCTTCTACATCATCCTCGCTTCCATCGTCATAGTGATGACGCTCTACGCCATCATCGGCCACCTCATGAAGGACCTGATGCACGACCTGGCAGGTGAGATGTTCACTGACTGTTAGGGTCCTCATAGTTTCGCTCTCCAAGTAACTTTCTGATGCCAAGGTTGTCCAAAATAGTGATGCGCTTCCTAAAATACAGAGGCTGCTGTCAGTAAGTATTCATCATATCACAGAATATATAGCTTGTGCTGTAAGTGTTTGAATTAAACATTGTTCAAAGATTTGATCTGATGAAGTCTCAGTTTCTCAGAAGTGTCGTTTCCACAGTTATCAACAATGCAAATCTAGTTTTTTATATTTTCATTTTTAAAATATTTAAAAAACACTTTCAAGTAGTACATTTTACAAGAAAATACTGTTTCAGTCTGTCTACTTAAAATGTAATGTTTAATTTCTTGCATTAGGGTAGGATGATCCCCTTAAGAACAATGTGGATTTACTTTTAAACTAACATATTTAGATGTAAGTTCAGCATGTGCAGGATGATGATGCATGTGTTATTATAGGAAATAAATAGAAACTAGTTGTTATAATACAAAATGTTAAAAAGACGCCCCCCTGGATAAACTTTACAGAATATATGAATGACTTTTGATACCATTCTTATTAAACCAATCTTCTGCTTCTGAGAAGCCGGAAATGTGAAACGGGTCCATGTCAGTCACGGCCTCACGGGGCAACAGCAGGTTTGTCACGGTTTGTCTCCTGCAGACTGTCTGTTCGGGCCGCAGCCGGAGGAGGAGCAGATCAACATGTGCGAGAACAAAGACAAGTTCATGGTGGACTGGTGTCCGGAGACCAGCCCGGAGCTGGAGGAGATGGCCCGCGCCGAGGAGATCCGAGTGGTGATGGAGGGCGGCAGATTCACCCCGGCCATCTGGATCATCTCTGACGGGACGGAGGGCAGAGCGCCGCGCACCGGCCCGCGGGTGGCATTCGGCAAGAACGTGTAGAGCTTCTACAGGGCAGGGATTTAATTCGAGTATATTCCAATATATTTGACTCGTGGGTTGTTCGGGTTTACAGTGACTGTGCATTAGTTGTGCTGTTGTGACGCCTGCTGGTCTCTGTCGGTACTGCAACTTCCCAGGATCATTTGAACAGTGGTTTTCATGAATCCTGGTCCTGGAGACCCACAGATCTGCACATGTTGTGTGTCTCCTGTCTGAGTTCACCATTCTCTCTCCTAACCAGCTGAATCAGGTGTTTTAAAACAGAAACCTCTGCTCTCTGATTCTCAGAATCTAGAACAAGAAATTCCAGATTCCAGAAATACATGATTAAAACAATTAAAATATACATTTGATTTAAATCTTTTATTCAAATCCATGTTTAAAAGCATTCATACCACAGTTTAACTCCCCATGTAAAAATAAGACAAAGAGTGAGATATTATTGTGTTCGTCTGTGAGCTCTGATTCAGTGAAGTTTGAGAGTGACTCTGGATTCGGCGCTCAGTTTCGAGCATCACATCGATAATGAAGACAGAACTGAATTAAGAATGCCTTTTAAAGTCTACCAAAAGTATAAAGTCTACCAAACAGAATACAGGATTGTAATTCAAGGTTGAATTTAAGGAAGAAGAAATAAAACAGTGAAATTCAACAAGATTCAGTTGTGTGTCATACATTTCTTCTTTTCAAATATGAAAATAGGCTACACACAACATTATATGGGGTATTTCCAGAAACATGACATGATATTCAGTGATTTAAACAATGATTGATGCCTATAAATAAGCATGCCATTTATATATTTCATTAGGCTATATTAATAAATGAATTTTCACTGTTTCACTGTTTTTGCAACTGTAGAACAACATCATCAGGCTCATCAAAGACTCTCCACACATGAATGACACGCTTTGATTATTTGTGATTATTTAACATGATATGTAAGGTATATGTTTATTAAAGGTAGTAAAACCTGGAGAAATATTAGAGAAATGTACAAGCCTGAAATTTCTGTTATGAATATTAATGTTTCTAGTTCTGCTCAGTTATTTCATAGACCAGAAATCGCTGTTTGAGGCTAAAAATCAAAATGAATATAAATGTGATTTCTATCTTAAACAGCTCTCGTGATCACGTTGATCAGTGCAGAGAGACGCATGCGCATTACAGCTGAGGTTCTGAAGCCTTCTGACGGCTCTGGTTCGGCTGATGTAGGTCAACTGTAAGCAGAGGGAGCTTCATACGGGCCGTGAATGTAGGACAGCCACACCGAACCGAACGGGCGCGCGCGCAGCATCTGTCCTCATGCACGCGCACAGAATGCCGAACCAACATCACCTTTGTCGTCGGTTCTGTCCGTGAGGAATAACGACACACTGACAGATGGAGGAATGATCGGTAACGGCCCGGTGTTCCACAATGAGCTGGACAGACGGAGCGGAAAGCGCGAGCAGCGCTGCGCACGAGCGGTGAGGATGCGCGTGATGGTCAATGCCACATTACTCTCATCTCTGTGCTTTGAACTCATTGATCCGCAGTGATTCTGAATGTTGCTTCATATGTGTAGCTTATCGCATGCATGGGCCTTTGTTTCAGCGCAGTTCATATGAGATCAGAAATAATATTCAGAATAAAGTCTGTTTCTCCTGAGGTTCGTTCATCAGCGCATGACTGCAGGTTTAAGAAGAGAGGCCTGAATTATATTTAACACGATCAGCCGAGAACTGTTTTCATTTAGACGCGTTCAAATAATGTTCACTGTATTTTAAAGATTTAAAAGTCTTCATATCATTACCAGTGATCACAGACATGATGAATGTGGAGCTGCTGATGCTCTCAGTATCTGTCAGTCACGGGGCGAAAGATGTGACGATTCCGCGATTTCAACCCGGAACGCGATTCAAAGAGGCTCACAGACAAACCCTAACCCTGTTTGTGTTTCCCCAAATAAAAATATCTATTATTATTTATAATAAAATGTTACTTAAGCTTTCACTGTAATAATTACTGCAATAGGCTATGTCATCGTTTTGAATTTTAACAAGTTCATTTTTTTCCCCTTGAGGAAAATCGACATATCCTACTGTACCATATATATCCCAAATGAACCGATATTGAATCAAACTGAAGCGAAACTGCAATTTAATCGAATCACAAGCTTGTAAATCTGACTGTGAAGTTTGTGTCAAGCTGTATGAGAAACTGAGCTGATGGGTTTAGTAATTCAATGCCAGGGAAATATAACACAAATGTGATAGATTTATGAAGTTAAAAAGTGCAGATATACTTCATTAAACCCAGAGGAACATGCTGTTGCTCAGATGTTGTGATTTCATAACCTGGAGACCTTATTGAGTTCTCAGTTATGTTTCATTTAGGGATCAAGTTTGTCTCAGATGATCCTTCTAAAATAAAATCTGACATGAGAATGAGTCAGTAAGAGCTAAAGAGGAGCCGCTCAGATCATTCGACGAGCAGTGATTGAGTTCAGATTGAGATCTTTAGGTTTCAGACTTCAGTCTGTTCTGATACTCCAGATCAGTGGGTCATTAACTCTTTAGAGTGTCGTTCTCCTGAGGCGTTGAACATTCTTTAGTTGGAACTATTTTGTTGCAAAATAGAGAAAACAATACTGTGTTTAAATTGTAAATTTTTGTTTGTTGAACTGTTGTATAAAATCATTGTCACATTTCCAGTCGTGTGGATATTTGGAGGAAAATTGCATTCTTTCTCGTATAATATATTGTCAACATTAAAAACAAGAACTCACACGGGGTTTGTTTCTGTATCGAAGAGAGTTTGAGTCGATCTCTATGCACAGTCTGTGTCTATATTTGTTTTTCATGCTATTAAGTGCTAAAACCGCACTTTTATCAGGGTACATTGTCGAGAACAGCAGTAATGCAGCATGATTTGCCATGTGATCGCCGCTTGTGTGGATGCAGTCAGTTTTGACTGCAAAAGATGACATGATTTGATTGGATGTATTTGACCCTTTACGACACTACCATTTTCCTGTTTTTACACTAGAGCCGGGAATTTGCCTGTTAGAAATCCATGCTCGGGTTTAAATGTTATTTTAAGGTAAGATAGAATTAACAGAACACCAAAACTCAGCATTTTGTTCACGTTCCCCCTCACCTCACGTACCCCAGTTTCAGAACCACTGATCTAGAGGAGAAACGTGTGAGATTCCTGAGAGTCTCCATTTTCTCTCCAGTCTCATTTGTGATGATCTGTGTTTGAGATGTGTGTGTGTGTGTGTGTGTGTGTGTGTGTATGTGTGTGTGTGTGTGTATGTGTGTGTGTGTGCGCGTTTTTGTGATTTATGAGGACAAATTTGTATAATGACATGGGTATTACACAATCGTTCATTAAGGAGAATGAAACAGATATTTCCAGAAAGTCATTTTGTCATTGATCTCTAATTTGACTTTCTAATTTTTGGTGACTTTTGGAAAATAAATACTAGTTGTTTTCCGTCACACAGATGGGTAGTTTTGCGGAGGGTTTAGCTGAAGTTTTCTGTTGTAGTGAAAGACTGAAGTCATTCACAGATCGGTCAGTGACGTGTCATGGTCATTTTAGTGTCGTATGTGAATTGAAAATATAAAATGATATAACTTTGAAATAAAAATAAGCCTAATGATTCAAATGCAGATTATATGGCCATTTTCCATGTAAGGCACAGAAGCTGTGTGTCACTCCCTGGCTTGTGTTTCGTGTGTTTTGTTTATTGGACTTGTTTGTGTGGGTACTCATTCTGTTTCCCTGGTTTTCTTGTTCCCATGTTTGTTTTGTTTTGTTATTTATATTCTGTTAAATAAAATAACTTCATTTGGATACAGCTCTCCTTTGTTTTGAGTTCATCCTGCATTACACTGTTTTTATATTAAATATTATCTGACCTTCATTACAGCAGAGGGCGTAAGAGGCTGTAATTCCTATTAAAATTGTTTTTACTATCTAATCATGTTTTTTTAATTTTAACAGGTTTAAATTTAAAGATTATATTTAAAAGGAAACCTGATTTTAGATTGAAATGTCACGACGAGAGCAGGAAGATTCAAGGCCTTTTGAAAGGTTGTCTTTGGTCATTACTGTTAATTATTTAAAAAATAAAATAAAAGACTTTGAACATCATTATATAGTGAATCTTTAGATGTGTCATGTCAGCTAACAGCTGCTTAGTCAAATTAAAGTGCAGCAGCAAATTAATTTATGATTTCTGTTCTGTTTTCCTCAGGGATTTTGTTGTGGATGGAGAGGGCAATGTGTGCAGAGCTACTGGTTACATGACAGGTAAAACACACACACACACACACTCTCTCTCTCTCTCACACACACTCACACACACACAGGTTTGTTTTGCTATCTTAGTGAGGACATTCCATAAGCGTAATGGTTTTTATACTGTACAAACTGTACATTCTCTCCCCCTACTCTACCCCTACTCCCAGGGGCGTAGTTTGTGGGGGGGATGGAGGGGAGGTAACCCCCCCCCCCCCAATATTCAAATCCATCAGTTACAACCCCCCCAATATTTCAACATGAAAATCACAGTAGATCAAATGAAAAATATGTAGAATTAATTTATTTTGTAACAATAATTTTGTTCCTAATCAAAAAGGAGTTTGTCATAATAAATCAGACAAAAAAAAAAATACTCCCCCTCCACTGAACCGATTGGTAACGCCCAACCAATGCGTCGCCCTTTCACCAACACAACGCGAGTGGAGCTCTGCTGCTGTTTGAACGAGAGCACGGGCAGCCCAGCAGACTATATTAAACTGCTGGTCAAAGAGGGACGTTAAAAAGAATAAAACATGTACTGAGAAGGAGGTATGAGAATATTGTGTAATAGCTAAGTACTCCACATATATTTTAGCTAGCTAATCCATTGCAATTTAGCCATAACTATCATTATAACAAGTTACCAAAACAGCCGTCTGTTATGTTAGTTCATTTTTCAATAGTGTCTGTAATTATCAATGACAAAATTATTCACATCCGTGTTTGTTTTCTTCCTAAATTAATCTGACTTTTGAACAAATTGGCTGAATGAACGATTTAAGTGGCTCACTCATTAAAACAGCGAATCGCTGCCGCCTACTGGCAGTTTAAATATTTAACATAATTTCTTTCTTTTTAGAATCTCTGTTATGTTAGAATTTGATGAATGATTATACATAAATTTCATAAAGTTATGAAGTGTAGATACATAGATAGATAGATAGATAGATAGAAAGAAAATAAGAAATAAATTAACACTACACATAAAACAGATTATTATTAATTTTTTAATTAAAAAAAAACAAAAAAACAGGCAGCATACCAACGTTTAACCCCCCAATGCTCAAACCAAATCTACGCCCTTGCCTACTCCTAAACCTACCCATCACAGAAAACATTCTGCATTTTTACATTTTTAATAAAATATTGTTTAGTATGTTTTTAAAGCTATTTTAAATATGAGGACTCATGAAATGTCCTCATAAAACATGTTTACGTCGTAATATCAGTGTAATACCCATGTCATTATACACATTTGTATCATTGTATCATAAATCACAAAAACACGCACACTCACACACATACACACACACACACACACACACACACACACACACGCCCACACAAACACATATACACACATACACACATACACTCATACACACACACACACACACACACACAGACACACATATGCTCAGACAGTGAATATTGTACAAATAACAAGGGTTTGTGTGTTTGTAGATTGTCAGAGTGAAGACACTGATAAAGTTCCTCTTCAAACACACACACTGAGAGAATTTGAACAGGTGAGATTTTCTGTCTTTCTGTCTGACGGAGTTCAACTATCCTCACATATAATTACATCAATGAAACTGAATTACAATCCGTGATCTAAAACCCATCCGTCCATCCATTTTCCTCCGGCCGGTCGTATGTGGAGTCGTGAGGATGCTGGAGTCTCGATGACCCGTCCATCACAGATCTAAAACACAGTCAACGAGAATTACTATGAATATGTGCTGCTCTCTAGCGCCACCCTGTGCTGTTTGCGTGTGTTTAGTGAATGTGTCCAGCTCTCATACACACAGCATTATTATTTGAAACGCTCATCTTTCAGCTTTGTTTGCTTATAGCAGTGGCAGCATTTCCACAGTCGGTCATAATGCCATTCAATGTATGGAAACGGCCATGTGCGTTGAGGCTGTGGTGAAATAAGCTGCACGTCTCAAAATGGTGCCCGAGCTTCTGGCTGTCCTACCGTTTGACCTGTATTACACTGGAACAATGTTTCTGTAAGGTGCAGAAGTGCTTTATATGTGTAATTCTCGGCTTATTCTTTAGGAAAGCGCTCAGCAGGTGATGAATGCACATACATATTTTAGTAATCATCATAAATTAGATATCATTCAAAAGCTTAAACACTTATCAAAAATCGGACATTGCGTTACCATGGAAACGGTACTTTACATTCTTTTAGCAGACTCCTCCCCCTAGTCATTCAAAGGCTTTTGATGAACTGCTTGTAATTGTGCCTGTGTGTGTATTTGAGTTCGGCTTACAGCGGTTCTGCTCGGATCAAGAGCCGATACTGTTCCTGTGTCAGTCGACAAATGCTGTGGTTCTCAAAGCCTCGGAAAACTCAAAGATGAAGCTCAAATATAAGAGCGATTTCATTAGTGTCACTTGTTTTGATGCCCAGACTTACATTAGTGTGATTCCACAGTCTTCATCATCATCATCATCATCACTGTTGTTCTGGCATGAGCAGAAGTGTCTGAACTTCTGCCTGCTGCTGTATTTATAGGTGTTGTTCTGAAGCCCACAGTGACGTCAGCGCAGGTTCAGAGTGAATTATGTAACACAATCAGACAGAGAGACGGACACTCAGAATGAGTCGAGACGTTCAGGAGGTATGAGGCTGAACAAACACATCAAGCGCTGCTGTGACAGTTCCTCCTGCTCCTCAACTCCAGCTATTATTAGGAACTCAGTTTAAGAGAGTCCAGTCAGTTCACCTTCATGTTCACATGTGAATCACCTCCATCTCAACCCTCTCTCTCTCTCTGTGTTTCTGGTTGGCGATCATCTTACGCGTGACTGGAGCCTGTGATCTGGTTGGCTTGTCTGTGGGCTGTCAGGGATTCCTGGGATTTCTTCCAGAGTAAAAACAGCTCAGCGCTCTGGAGTTTGTCCTGAAGCTCATCATGGACTCACAGTGCTGCGGCTCCGGGCCCTTATCGTGGCCCTCGTTCTCTGTGTGTGTGTGAAGATGGCTGTGTAAATATGATCAGTCATGTAGTTGAGGATCTTTTATTTGTTTTCGTGTGTTTGTAGTTGTTTTTGGACAGTGTGATGTGTGTGAGCGGTGGCAGAAGGACTGTGTGATGCCCTACACACACACACACACTCACACACACCGGACATGTCTAACACGTACCGAACTCTCTCACAGCACCTCAATGACCTGAAGAAGGAGAACTTCAGCCTCAAGCTCCGCATCTACTTCCTGGAGGAGAGGATCCAGCAGAAGTTTGAGGACAGCAGCGATGACATCTACAGAACGGTGAGACGATTTCAGCTGAACGTGACCGTCAGCGCGTGATCCGTGCTCACTGCAGTATTACGATGTGACGCAAAATATATTCGCCTAAAGACATTTAATAATAATAATAATAATAATAATAGTAATAAAATTAATTTCAAAGGTTCTTTATTTGGCATTTGATGGTTCCATTAAGAAAGAAACTTTAACATCCATGGAACCACAAAAGGTTCTTTAGATTATTAAAATGTTCTTCACACTGAGAAAAACTGGTTCTTTTAAGAACTGATCACTGAAAGGTTCTTTGTGGAACCAAACATGGTTCTTCTTTGGCATTATTGCGAAAAAAACCTGTTTGGAAGTTTTATTTTTAAAAGTTTATAGCACCATTCCACATTAAAAATATTTCTTGATAAGATGCAGGAAGGGTTTTACTCGTAGCGGTTGTGATGGTCCGCGGGAGAGTTTTGGTTTTGCTGACAGTCATTTAACCTTTCAAGCCGCTGCCGCAGGAAAACTTACATTTGTTGATCCTGTACGTGTTTTTATTTGACATATTCTACATTGTTGTCAAATTCTGCTGCATTGTCACAAAACTAACATTATCTGGCTAACATAGATGAGGTTTTGTTGAAATCACAGGAAGTATTTGTTATAGTTTTGGAAGCATCAAAGCCTCAGATCAGTCAGTAATGTTTTGCGTTGAGTGCGTCTTTTTCCTGCTAAAGGAATTCTTTGGGCTTTTTGCAAATCTTATCGTAAATTAATAATAATAATAAAAATTTGTGAAGAAAAATAATAATGAAAACTAGTAAGAAATATATTATTTCTGGCAAAAATAAAAATAATAAATGTGATGGGGACAGTGAAAAAAATCCTTAATATTGAGCCGTTTAAAAACATACAAACATTCTGTGGGATATTGAGATACAGGCTGATATACATGAAAATATGTCTGTTAAAATAAATGATTTGTATTAGTGTGTTTGTATTAACGAGGAATATAGTTTGAAAGTGTTCCAGCGCAGCTCAGGGATCACAGAAGTTCTGCTGAATCTCAGTCCAGATCGAGTCAGTTTTAGTTTAGTTGCTTTACTGACATCATCGACTGTGACGTTCTCAAGTTAATGTGACTTTTCACTGTACGCTCCGTCCACGATCTCTCTGCCGGCCGTGATGGTCCGGAATGAACACGGATCAGAGGTTCAGAAGGTGATTTTATGGTTGTAACGTGTCACTGATCAGATTTCTGCTGCGGCAACAAATGACTGTTACTAAAAATACCCACATCTTTTCCTTCAGATGTTTTCTTGAGAATGTCTCAAAGCTCACAAAAGGGAATCATGAGAAGTCATCCAGTTTACATATAGACGTCTTAAAAGCACAACAGCAAAACAACCTTCTGAACGTTCTGAACCAACACATAATGCACTTGTGCGTGTGGTGTGTGTTTCAGCAGGTAAACAGTCGACAGCTGTTCCCTTCAGTAGTGGTTTGGTTTCAGCACTGCATTCCAGTCAGCTAAAAATAACCTGTGAGATGCCTGAACCGCCTGTTAAATGACACGACTGATTAATCACACACACACACACACACACACACACACACACACTCACTCACTCACTCACTCACACACACACTCACACACACACTCACACTCTCTGTGTAGAATATGAAGACACATTCACAGATGTTTGTTTTATTTCAGAACATCGAGCTGAAGGTGGAGGTGGAAAGTCTGAAACAGGAGCTGCAGGAAAAACAGCAACTGCTGGATAAAGCGCTGTACGTACATCTGCCTGATCAATCTACATATATCTCCACACTTGCCTTCTTCTGTCTCTGTGGATGTGGGAATGAGAGGGACGGGTGTGATGGGTTTAATAGTTGGTTATCTGATCTTTTGATCCTCGTTCCTGTTTAAAAGCAGCACACAGATGAGGCACTTTCAGACACGGCGGCGTGAGCCATTCTGAGCCGCAGCAGAAATATGACTGTGTGTGTGTGTGTGTGTGTGTGTTCTAGTCAGCATAACTCTAGTGCTGATAGATGTTTGTCAGCAGACTGACTCTCACATGAACTCCAGCTAGAACTGCATAACACTTGATCTATCAGCAGATGTGCAGAATTACAGCCATCATCCCAGGACTTGATGGGCAACTCCACATCACTGACCTTCACTTATAGCAATGGAGTCACGGGTGAAGGGTGGGATAGACATGTGCAGACACACGCACACACACACACACACACACCCTAACACAGACAAAAGCTTCTCTTGGATTGTTTTGCTTGACTGTATTGTAGTTTGATGTTTAAAGAGCACCTATTCTGCTTTTCTCCATCTTCATCCGTCTTCAGTGTGTAATGTTGCTGTTTGATCATGAAAAAGCTCATTATTATTCTCTATATCAGTGTCAGTGTTTCTGAACTCCTGAAACGCCTCCATTGTAGTCTTGAGTTTTCTTCACAATATTCCTCATTTAAATAATTCATACACAGAATAAAGGGGCGGGGCTTGGTTGAGTTAGTCAGTAGTGTGTTGAAACTGGCAGTTATGGTAAGGGGCGGGACATTTCCCAAACACCAATCACAACACACTGCTCCAGCCGACCAATCAGAGCACACTGAAGGAGGGGCTTTCAGAAGGAGGGGCTTCATAGAGACAGGAACTAAACGGGTGCGTTTCCCGTACAACGACGTAACTCGCTGCTTCACTACCATAGTACAATGCATCGTTGTACAAATCAACTAGCTAGTCATGACTGTTCCCCAAACCGTATTGTCGCAAACCTGTCGTTCAGCCACGTTGGTGAATGATGTCAGGCAGGTGGTGGAGTAATAACTTCTTTAAATGAATCAGTTTCAGATCAAATTAATGCTAGATTTTTTTCCTATAAATTACGGACATGGCATCTGAGGACTAATTCTCATTTTTCTCAGTTATTTTGCTTTATTTCCAGATTCAATCATAGTCTCGTTCTTACGTACCAGAGCACATACGCACATGCGCACTTCAAAAACAGTGCTTAAAATCTCTGGATAAACTAAAATATGTAAATGACATTTGCATATATTCGAAATAAAAGATATACATTGTACTTAATATCAGCTTGCTTATTTTGCTCAAGATAAGGATTTATTAATCCACGTCATAAAACAAGAAACTATGCTTCTAACCACAGCTCGAGAGCTGTCGTTCCAACCACACAAGTTTGCGATGCAGTTTGCGAATGTTCGTTTGAATTATTGTTTCGGGAAACACCAAATCGTTGAACTATGTTAGTAACGACGGAAATTGCGATGTCAGTTGGCTAACGATGCTTTTGGGAAACGCACCCCTGAGCGTTACTGACAGACTGGGAAGAGAGGAGCTGCAACAATGGAGAATATGAGGAAAATAATCAACCTGTTCTAGTAGAGCACAAAAACAACATCAAGACTGTGTGGAAAGGCATAATATGGTCTCTTTAAAACAATCGTCCATGTCTTGATTTTTGACAGGACAACAGCAGAGAGTCTGACCAATCACAATGAAGCGGAGCTGCAGCGACGGTGTGGAGAGAGACAACAGGAGATCGATCACATGCAGCAGGTGCTGGAGAGCAAGATACAGATACTGCAGGAGGTACAACACACACACACACTCCAACACACTAACACAAACACACTTACACACACACACCAACACACTAACACAAACACACTTACACACGCGCACTCACACACACACACACACACACACACACACACTCACACACACCCTCTCTCTCACACACAAACAAGTGTGATGGTGATGATGATGATGATGGTGATGGTGGTGATGATGATATTGATGATGGTGATGGTGGTGGTGATGATGGTGATGGTGATGGTGGTGGTGGTGGTGGTGATGGTGATGGTGGTGGTGGTGATGATGATGATGATGATGATGATGATGGTGATGATGATGATGATGATGTTGGTGATGATGATGATGGTGATGGTGGTGATGGTGGTGGTGATGATGATGGTGATGATGGTGATGATGTTGGTGATGATGATGATGATGGTGATGATGATGATGGTGATGATGATAGTGGTGATGGTGATTCACGGCAGGAGGCTCAGTTAGCACGGAACGAGGCCGAGCGCATGGCCAGCCTGGCTGAATCCCACTCCCAGCATCCCTCTGTCACCATGGAGACGGTTCCCAAGGAGACATCAGGAGACTCGAGCCCACAGCCTGATGAGGATGCAGACAGAGAGAGGTGAGATCTGGTCACCACATTCACCTCATACAAGCGTTTCATCATGATCAGTAATGAGTAAAATGTCAGTTTGATGAACTCTTGCAGGTTCTTGGCTTGTTCACTACTTGTCCAATCAGATTAGAGGACACTATTCCACATAATTAAAATATGAAGGATGCAACATAATATTTTCCATTAGTAGATCTAGTGAAGGTTGTGTGTGTGTGTGCAGGATCGAGCAGTTGAGCGCGGCGCTGTGCTGTAAGGAGCGTCTGATCCAGGAGCTGACGGAGGAGAGGACAGACCTGAGACAGAGAGTGAGACTCATGGAGGAGCAGCTACAGCAGCTGTCTGCCTCTCTGCTGCAGAAAGAGAGAGACGCCCAGGTCTGTCTGCACTCACACGCTCCCAAAACTCAGTATCAGACTTTAGCTGTGTTCACTGCACAGACCGATCGCGTTTGAGTTGAAGCAGTGCATGTTGGGTAGAAATCGACGGGACCTCGCTGTGACGTACGCCATTAAAGTCCCTCTAGAGTGACTGGAGAGCAGTCGGCTGCGCAGTTTCTCCAGAGCGGCTGCACGAGCTCTGATGACGACACAGCTGTTTCCTGATTGGCCGGATTCACCGATGACAGCGATCACGCGTGTTTTGTTTTTATTCTGACACCTTCAGTTCTGCTCACAAATCTGTTTATAACAGTAAAACTCGTATCATGTAATCTCAATATTATATTGTGACATGTTATTTAAAATAAAACATGATAAAGAATATAGACCCACTTTATTGGTATGAAATAGTATAGGCTTATGTTAAATTTTTTTCTTGTACATTCAGGCGTTGTATTACAGTTTTTTTCAACCGCTTACACACATTTTCAAAACTTTGCCTCTTTTTTTCAAAACTTTACACACAAATCCAAGAATTGCACACACAAAATGCAAAATGCCTCACATCTCTTGCAAAATGAATCACTGCATTCAAAATATCACAAACACATCTCAAAAGCAAACATTTGTCTTACGCTGCAAACACCTTTGCCATAATATTCTATTTTTGGATATATCATATACACAGTTATTCAAAACCTAAAGCTCTTCTTTCATGAGCTCCTCTGTACATAGGAGGAGCTTCTGTACAAGATTTAAAGTAATTGGCAGAGAGATGGTGAAAAATTTACGGTAAACACGAAAGCAAGATTAACATCAAACGATTTATTTTTTTTACTATAAGCATTTGTGGTTGTGAATACAGTATTAAGAAATACATCAACCATGTGTAGTTGGACAGAAACAAAGGTTGTGTTTGAAAAAGGAAATCAAGATACTTCCTGTTAGATTTTTGTGTGTTACATATTGTGTGTTGTGTTTTGCAAAAAGTGTTTTATGAAATTGAAAACTGAGTCGAAGGCCAAGAATTAGTGTATGGTTTTGAAGATTTGGTGTGTGGTTCTGGTGTTTGAGTGTCAGGTTTCATAAATTGTGTGACAAGTAAGGATTTTGTCAAGTAAGCCAGTCACTTGTCAGGGGAACGTACTCGACCCTGATTGCCACCAGGGAGGCCGACCTGGTCTCACAGAAACCTAGTCTTGGCCAACGACCTGAACACAGAGTCTCAATTCACATTCTTCAGAGAAGATATCCAGTAAGAGTGACTGCAAGAGGCAGTAACCAACTCAGTAAAGCAAGCACCCACAAACCTGGGAACTTGTTCAGATTGAAACGAGTTAAACTAGCAGAAAAACACTGTAGAGTGCCCACATAACAGTCTATCTCAACACAATCCGACAAGCAGTGTACTCAGTAAAACACCTTTTACTCTTTAAACAAGAGGAGTACAGACTTACGCCATCATATTCTGAAGGAGGCCCAAAAGAGGGCCTACGACTCCAGACAGACATGTGGCGTCAGCTCGTGGCAGTGTCTAAGCTCTAAGGGAGCCAATATGATAACCAAACTCTCCAGTGAGGTTAACTACTCAACCTGAGCTAAATTCAAATTCAACACATTCCAACAGGCAATGTACTCAGTAAAAACACTTTTTACTCTCTAAGCAAGAGGAGTACAAACTACGCCAATCTGCTTTGAAAGAGGCCTGAACAGGACCTACTATTACAGAAAGACACAGGCGTCAGCTGGTGGCAGTGTCTAAGCTCAAGGAATCCAAATCTGAGAACCAAACTAACCAGTGAGGTTAACTCGGC
Source organism: Mylopharyngodon piceus (assembly GCA_039654765.1). NCBI lineage: Eukaryota > Metazoa > Chordata > Actinopteri > Cypriniformes > Xenocyprididae > Mylopharyngodon > Mylopharyngodon piceus. The sequence continues at coordinate 54,273 of JBCHWC010000146.1, read as the reverse complement.
CTGAGCTAATTTTCTGCCAGGCAATGTACTCAGTAAAAACACTTTTTACTCTTTTAAGCAAGAGGAGTACAGACCTACGCCATCATGTTCTTGAAGGAGGCCCAGCCAGGGCCTGCGACTTCAGAAAAACACGTGGCGTGAGCTCGTGGCAGTGTCTATGTGAGCTTAAATCTGTCCCACACATTCCAACAGGCAATGTACTCAGTAAAACACTAACTCTTTAAACAAGAGGAGTACAAACTACATCAATGTGCTCTGAAGGAGGCCCAAACATGGCCTACTACTCCAGAAAACACGGGCGTCAGCCAGTGGCAGTGTCTAAGCTACAAGGGAGCGTAATCTGAAACCAAACAATCAAGTAAGGTTACCTAACTTAACTCAACCTGATCTTAAATCTACACATTCCAACAGGCAATGTACTCAGTAAAAACACTTTTTACCCTTACATAAAGGGGAGTACAAGGGATATACGCCACCATGCTCTAAAGGAGGCCAGTACCGGCCTACTACTTTAAAGATCACGGGCATAAACCTGTGGTAGTGCTAGTTTTAAGTGAGCAAACTCTAATTAAACATCTACCAACAAAACTTGTGATACAACAAGGTATTGAACTCTGAAGGAGGCCCAAGACAAAGCCTTCTACTCCAACAACACAATCAAATCTTGTGGCAGTGTTAAACTCTAAAAGGGAGCTACATAGGAACCAAAATGTACAGAGAGGTTCCCTAAATAAACTCAACCTGAGCTATACATTCCAACAGGTCATATACTCAGTAAAAAACAATTTTTACCCTTACAGCAAGGGGAGTAGAAACTTAGTCACCATGCTCTGAAGGAGGCCAGAACAAAGCCTACTACTACAGAAACAGGTGCTAACCTGTGGCAGCAGTAGAGTTATTGGGCTCACATCGTATAGGGCAAAATATAGAACTTTATCCACACATTCCACCAGGCAATGTACTCAGTAAAAACACTTTTTACTCTTTACGCAAGAGGAGTACAAACCTATGCCATCATGCTCTGAGGGAGGTCCAAACAAGACCTGCGACTTCAGAATGACACGGGCGTCAACCTGTGGCAGTGCTAGTGTAAGGCCCGCCCAATCGGCCCAACGGCGGTTTCCCACAGGACGGGGAAGGTTTTCTTGCGCATTCAGTCTTTGCAGTGTGGCAAAGTAGTTTAATTCCAATTAAACTCTTATCTGACTCCATTTTATTATGACCTCGAATTTAGGTTGGAATGCCAATTGATTATAGACCATTTATATTTATATTTATAATTTATCTAGACATTTGAATATTCTATTTAACTCTTTACTCTTATTGTACTCGTTCATTCGGTTCTCAGAGTCGCACAGGGTCCTCGCACTGGCCATTCAATTATTATGCGGGCCCACGATCACAAACTAGTCAGTCTTGGTCACTAGACAGAGGTAATTGACTATACTGTTTAGAAGGCCGCTTTCATGCTTGCTCTATCTAAAAGTATTTAGTTTAGTCCCCATAGATCTGTATACACTTGAATTAAAGTAACACTATCTCTAGTCAGAGGTCACAACCACTACTACAGATAAGCCGACCAATATTACTCCTCTGATAGTAGCTTTGGTTTGGTTATGCCATGGTTTCCTATGTACACTTAACTAGAGTAACATTACATTAAACAGAGGTAAGGCTCACCCTATTTAGGTTGGTCGATCAACATTTTGTTGTCCTAAACGGAAATTCCCTTTTTAGCCTTTACAGTCTAAGCACACTAATGCCAAGCGTTAGCCGGAGTTGGTGTGCCCCAATGCTCCACTCAAAACTGGACTTTAGTCCGTTACTAACCTGACTCAGATTTGCGGTAACAATGGATACATCGTAATCTACTGAAGTCAATAATTCCAGAGTAAGTCAGAATAAAATCAAATGTGACAATTTATTAGCTAACATAATAAAGTACAATAACCTTGAACAACAAGGGAGAACTATTAATCCAACCCTGAAAAATACAGGGTGGGTACTTCACATCAGAAATTCTCACCAAAAACAGATACAATCTGTACTGAACCCTAGGGAACAGGAGCTTTCATAAAAAGCTACAACCATATCACTCAAGCTTGAACATAGTTCAAGGGGTTTTTCACCCCTTCGACTCTTCAACAAGCTCCAGCTGAGAACCCCTTGATCTAGTCTCTACTCTGCCTCAGCAAGAGTAAGACCCGAACCATTAGGTGCAGCTGCCGGTCCTTCTCCTCTCGAGGAAAAGACCAGAAGAGAGTGGAGCATTTTACAAGTAAAACACACTCACAATAACAAACAGACAGATCCCACAAGAACTGCCTGTCCATGCTCTTTGTTCTCATAAAAGACAACGTTATAAGTTATATATGTGATCAGATGTCAACTCTATGGGACATGGATGCACACACTTCCTGAAACGTTTGTCAGACATAAATTGTCTTACCTTAACATCGGTTTGATATCGTTTCAAACAAAACAGTCCCTGAAGACGAAAAAGATACTTAGTGGTTCTCTAAGCGCTGCTTATATACTTCCAGGTCGCGCTATGATGACGTCATAGGCTGTCGCCGGCCAATAGGATTGTCGTGAGTTGATATTGTTTTCAGACACCGGTTCACGCAGAGGCGTTCCCCAATGCGTTTCCGAACGCAGAGTTGAGTTCCCTTTCGAAAGGGAACATCTCTTTGACAAATTTTGCATCTAATTCGTCTCTGTTTTCAACACTTCCACCGACTGTAAACAGCAAACCTCGTCGATCGGTTAAATCCAGCCGAAGTCAGAGACAGCTGTTGATTTGAAAGACAGTCGATGTGTCTGCGTTTACCTCAACTGCACTAATCTGTCAGATACGTCACACTTGACCCTCACAATGTTTTAGGATCATTACGTGTTTTTTGGCATTGTGACATTGTTTTCATGATTGTTAATCACATTTACAATTCAGAGAATTAAAACCCTGATTAACCCCTAATTCTCATTACTCATTACAAAAAAATCTCTTTGTAGTGGAAAAACACCATGTATGTATTGAACTCTTTGGTATTATTGTGTAGCTGTAATGATTCTTTCTTTGTGTAGTTTTATCAAGAGGAGTTGGGCCTCGAGAGACTCCGTGTGCAACAAGAGATGCAGGTAAGAGTGTGTAACTCATTACAGGCCGGTGAGATTGATCAGGGTTGGAGCTAAACCCACATTTACAGTCACAGTCTGACCTCTTCTGGACCAACCGAGAGCGGACGTCCTGTCACACAGTTCAGATCACCTGTTGGTGTACATTAGCTGGACCAGAAACACTGCTGTCCTGCGTGATTTGAGTTTAACAAGCATAATTTATGATTCCATTGTTGGCAGATTTCATTCCTGATTTCAACGTTTGAAATTTTGCAAACTGTTGCATATATTTTAGTCTTTTAGTCTTCTGAGGTGAAGAGAGACAGTTTTTCTCAATTGCTAACACACAATTCATGAAACAATTCACCATTTTCTCACAACTATAAACACAATCTTGTAACTACACACCAACTTGTACAAACATCAAACTTCCACATCAAAATCAAATATTTCAGTCAAAAAACGTATTCACTTCTGTCAAAATCAAACTTTGGCCTCAGATGACACACAAAACCTGCAAATACTGCACTGCCCAGTGAACACTAGTGAGATCAATTCATAACACTGGAACAAAAATACCTCTTATTAGGATTCAAGAATAATTTGGCAGCTCAGTGTCTATTACAGTATACAACATAAATGAAAGAGTGCAACAATGAGCTTTAGGAAAAATTATTTTCATTTCCCTACTGTAAAGTGACCTTACAGTAGATGAAAATAGATGAAGTAGTTGATCTTACAAGAAGAAGAAAAGTTCAAAAACCAAAGAACTAAATATGAAATGTGTATGCAACACAGTACAGTATACTGTCAATTACAGTCATACATAAATAAAGAAATAAATTCACCATCCTCTGCACCTTCAGACAAATTTCATTACAGTATACAATACTATAGCAGTTTCTTGGTCTTCTGACAAAAGACTTTCTCTGCCTTCCTTAAGCAGTCATCTCTCAGTTCTGCAAAAATACAGCACATGAAAAAAAAACAGCTACAAATAAATTTGACAATCACAAATTTGAGGGTGTACATGTGCTACAGTTTACTGGACACAGAATAGTGAAATTTCTCTCATATAAAGTACTGTTTCTGTGTACTGTAATTATACTGTATGTATAAGTAGTATAAAACCCTGTCGATGATTCTAGGATGCAATTTCTAAAGCACAATCACCTGTTTATATTATCCCGATATCCCAAGATTCTGATTGGTGTGTCATCATTTTTGCCACTGAATGTTCACTGATGGATAAATGTGTGCTATTTGAGTTTACAAAGTGACACTCGAGTTAATTATACTATGAGTTTGTGTTTTCTGAATGAGAACATGGTGAAACCACTGTAAAATAAGGGCATTTTTGTGTAGAGTTTTGCAGAAATCATTAAGAAAATTGGAATGTGTGTGAAAACAAGTGAAATGTGTTTATAGTTTTGTATAGTTTAATCTGTGTCACGTTTTATTGGTTGATAACTTCTGACAACATTAAATCCAGTGGTTAGTTTTTTTCAAGACTTCACTTGTCATAACTTTTTTAGGTCAGTTACAAAACTGTAGATTAATTTGAATCTGAAAAATAAGATTAATAATTCCTTGGCAAACTGCTAGTTGGTCAGATTAGTTCATAAGACACAGTCTTACTATATTGTGACTAAGTTTATGCAAAGAGAATTCTAGAGCAGATTGGCGAGCGCACGGGACGTTTGAGAGCGCACAAGATATCTGAGCGAGAACAGAGCCGATTCATAAGAGAACGCTGTGTTTTTGAGAGCGCCCGTCCAGTTTTTTGCCAGAACGAAGGAAATGCAGAGAGATTCGTGCTCGCGCATTACATGGACGCTCTCTCTCCTTACAATAATGTGCTCTTGACATTGTCACTGAAGTAACTGAAACTGCCTCAAGGTTCCAAACCCTGAGTTTCTGAGAACAGTGTGTGTGTGTGTGTGTGTGTGTGTGGGGGGGGGGGGGGTTGTTTTACATTGTAAACCAGATGAAACAGGCAAACGCAGCGGCTGACAGGAAGAACTGCTGAACGACTGTGAAGTTTTGAGCGGGTCTGAGGGATCATATAATGCCATGATTTCGATCAAATAAAGAAGCGGCTCTTATGTGTTCAGAACAGTCTAATGATCGTCTCTAGTTTGTTTGGAAATGTTGCTGTTTTAAATGAACATCAGGTGTCAGAGAAACCTGTTCTCCTGCCTGCTTGACCATTTTAATTGTACTAATTTTTGAGTGATTACCTCTATATATTGGTATTGCAAAACCATTATTTTTTCTTGTTATTTTACTCATGGCACACAACATGTTGAGTTATATGAATGTTTATGAAAACCTCAATATCAGCTCAGAATGGTCTGAACATTTTGATGATTGAGATGGATTGAGTCTGGATGTGTTTTGTCTCATGAATCAGTGGATGATTTCTTTAAATAAGTGAAAATGCTGCATTTTTTTGAAAAATCGTTTGTAACTGTCAGGACATGACAGTCTCCAGAATTCACAACCACGGATCCTGTGGCATTGTGGGACTAATATAGAGGCAGATGTCTGCAAATACAAATGAGCTGAATTATTGAAGTCTGTTTGTCTGTACTGAACTAAAGTGTTTTAACTCCCGTCTCAGCAGCATGAGTCACGTACTGTTATCTTGAAAACAAATGAGACACTCCCTCCTATATTAATAGAATCAGATGTCAGGTTTTCATGTGGTCTGTGTCTCTAGATACATGAGCAAATAGGGAGACTTCAGATGTGGTCACTATTGTGTGTGTGTGTGTGTGTGTGTGTGTGTGTGAGCTGCTCTGTGTTTTGTTCCTCAAATAGATCAGTATCACCACAGCCTAAATGTGTGTTTGCATAAACAACAACTGCAGTAGAACAACAACACACAATCACAAACACACACACAACACACACGCGCACACACACACACACACACACACACACACATACACACACACACACACACACACACAAACTACTGGAACCTGCTGAGTGAGAATAAAACCCTCAGGGTGAAACACACACCACACACACAAACACTCACACACACACACACACACACAAACACTCACTCTCTCTCACACACACACACACACACACACAAACACTCACTCTCTCTCACACACACACACACACACACACAAACACTCACACACACACAAACACTCACACACACACACACACACACACACAGTCTCTAGGACACATTTCTCAATACTTCAGTCACTCTTTCTACACTCTTCACACAGTGATCACAGCATCAGTCTATGTGGGATAAACGGAGGATCATTTATCATTACTTCGGTATAAAATGCATTCAATGACGACATCTTTCAATTTGCATGAATTCATTTCTCACTCAGACACAAACACCAGCAAAACTCTGAACCTACAGAACAATTTACATTTTCTTTTCAAAACTGCTAAACTTAAGTTAAAAACCTAGCATAATACAAAAATGAATGACAGACATTTGCTACAGTAATCCATATTGATTACTAATATGGATTATATCTAAAAATAGATATAAAAATGCATATCTAAAAATGAAATACTATCAAAACAATTAGTTGTATCTGAACACCTACACAGATATTCATCTATACAAAAGGGGGAACTTAGTAATAATTTTGTACAGTAACGTAAACATGGATCATGTAACATTTACTGCAGTGAATTATAATCAGTGGAGAGTGTCATTCAATTTTACAAAAGAAAACACTGTATATAATGCTCCTGATGTTTAGGTCGGTGTTATATGAGTGTCAAAGTGTGTTTGTTGGTGAAACTTCTGGAGCAATGAGTTGATTTGAGACATGAATGAAGTGTTTTGGTAGTTTTAGTGCATTACAATGTAAATTCTGTCATCATTTACTCGTCTTTCTTCTGTGTAACACAAAACAAGATATTTTTAGGAAATGTCAGTGTTTGATGTTTGATTGTTTCTATTGTCTGAAAATGTAATTATCTCTCAGCTCTAATCTGATAAATGCGAATATATTAAGATATTATAAACATTAACATCATGATTTTCTGTAAAGCTGCTTTGAAACAATGTGCAAGGTGAAAAATACTATACAAATAAATTTGACTTGAATTGACTTTTTGGTCCATAAAATGAAAGTCAGTGTTGTCTAATGGGGTCTAATGTTGTTTGGTTTTTCAAAATATCTTCTTTTGTGTTACACAGAAAAAAGAAATTTTGGAAAAAGAAAGTTTGGAACGATGTGAGGTCGAGTGAATGATTTTGGGTTTCTATCGCTTCTAATGTTTTTTTTACCAAACTGACCCTCTTTCAATGATGGTGAGATTTAAAGCAGAAGATGATTTGTCTGGTTTAGGGACGTCGGATCACAGGGAGACGCATGAAGCCCAGGGACACACACTGGCTGCACGGAAATAATATTTAATTATTTTTATATATGGGAGTTTACAGCAGTGACAACAGCCTTCTATATCTGAACTTACACCCGTTAATTTCTATATTTTCTAAATTTCTATAAAGCCATACAGTGCTAGAGAGCCGCAGGTTCAGAAACTTACAAAGGTCTGGATATAATCTGTGTGTCATCTGAAGGTTTTACATCGATCATCGATCGCTCCGATCTCATTCAGGTATTAAAGCTGCTGTCAGTTCATTTGATGGATGAACTTGTGCCTTGACTTTTGTGATAAGAATTTAGTTTTATTTACGGTGCCGTCTTTGACATTACTTTAGTCGCTGTCACTATGGTTACAGTTGATTGTTCGCTCGTACAGACAGTAGATGAGAGGCTACTGTAAGATGATGTGCGAACTGGAAATCAACACTCAAATTCTCAAATTATTCTCAAAACTGGCCTTGGTATAATAATAATAATAATAATAATAATAATATGTTTATTGAGAGTGACATTCTTCGAAAATTGGATTTTACTGACATCATCAAGGAATTTTCAGCTAAAAAAAAAATTAAGGAAAAAACATTTCTAAAGTTATGTAATTTGAATTCATTCATACATGAGCACAAATTAAAATGTCTATGTATTGACTAATCATCTGGTCACGTTTTTTCGGGGTAGTGCTGTAGCCCAAAGGCTCCTGCTCACAGGTCATGCTCAGGGTCAGGGGTCAGGTCTCAGGTCACTGGTCAACATGTTTCACTACTGCAGGTATAGAAACAAACACAGCCTCAATGAATCTGGCCCTGCCGTTTGTGCTCATTTATGCAGGTAACCTGATTAGACATAATATTTTAAATGAATGGACTGTAGTCAAAATGTAAAAGCAGTAAACTTATAATAATAGATAAACATGTTGCCCCTGAACTACAGTATACATGTTCATATGAAGCATGCTGAGCCGTCATCATCATTCAGATGTTTTCTTCATTCCTGTTTATTTTTCGTCTGCTGACATTAGACTCTCGCGCTGCTGCTGATCGCTGTCAATCACTCGGAGGGGCGCGAGAACGCGCAGACCCGCATCACTTCTCTGTATGCTGAGCAGGAACGCTGAAAATATGAGGAAAATATTATATTACAAAGATTATTGTTCTTTTTCTTGGCTTATCATATTTCAGTCGCTGTATTATTTACTGTCGTGCGCGTTATGATGACTGAAGCACCCCTCCTGTGTGAGATGGTTTGCGCCCGCGCTGCAGGTTGCGCGGCATCGCCTCCTTTTATCTCGTGCAGCGATCGCTCCGACAGAATCTGATGCTTGTTTCACTGTATCGCAGTGATGAGACTGTCGCGTCTGACGTCACTCTCTCTCTCACCGCTGCCCTGTTCCGGTGATGAAGGGAGACGGAGGGCGCGTGTTCCGCATATCGCGCTGTGAAACATGAAGAGCGCGAGACACACGGAATATCGACAACGGCAGCGTTTGTTCTCGTGTTTTTGACACGATTTGCGCCGCATCAGAATCGCCAGTAGAATTCCCAGACCCTCGATGCATCTCTGCTCCGACGCGCGTGGATTATCAGTCATTTTTTGACGCTTTGATGGACTGTCATCTATGAAATCACCCTGAGGACTTCATTACTCTGAGCTGCACAGTCTCATCTATGGTGATTAAGCTACGTTTTTGTTGTAATACGATGATCTTTGACCTCTGCTTAAATATATAAAAAATATTATAATATTGTTTTTTTTTTAAACATATTGGATTTGACTACATAAAAACAATAGGACTGTTTTTGTTTGGAATACAAATCCTTTTCTTGTCTTTCTAAACCAGAGGACAGCTGCATGTGGACAGCTCTATCAGAATCCGGTGAATATCCCGACTCCAGTTCTCACTGAGGCTGTTGGGAATGAAGGAGGCGTGTCGCATCTGCGCTCGTGAGCTGTGCGGTAACCAGCGGCGATGGATCTTCCATCCGGCAGCCAAGCTGAACCTGCAGGTGCTCCTGTCTCACGCTCTGGGTCACGACCTGGAGCGCGACGGCCGATGCGAATTCGCCTGCAGCAAGTGCACGTTCATGCTGGGCCGCATGTACCGCTTCGACACGGTGATCGCCCGTGTGGAGGCGCTGTCCATCGAGCGGCTGCACAGACTCCTGCAAGAGAAGGAGCGTCTGCGCCAGTGCATTAGTGCGCTTTATCATAAAAACAATCTGCAGGAGACCCGCGGGGTGACGGAGGTGAGCACCGTTGACATGTCCGGCCTTCACAATGCCAAGTACTGCGCCCTGCTGCAGGAGGACCTGACGTACTCCATGTACGAGTCCTGGGCGGAAGACGAGGACCAGATGTTGGAGTGTACCCACAATCCTCCATGCCACGCGTCAGAGCTGTCTTCGTCCTGGCAGCGCTTGCGGAGGTGCCGGGGCTGCAGAGCGCTGCGTGTGCCCGACGCTGACTATGAGGCCGTGTGTAAGGTGCCCAGGAAGGTGGCGAGGAGCATTTCCTGTGGCCCGTCCACACGTTACTCTGCCAGTGGCGCCGGAAGCGCGTGTGGGGAGGAACAGACTGCAACCATGACTTCCACCACGCTGGTGCCCGAGAGGCGGTGGACGGCATCCAGCTCGTCGGACGGTGACCGCACACTCCGAGAGCGGCAGAGCTCTGGTGGCTCGCTGGAATCGCTGGATGCGTCGCCCGTCGAAGAGCCCCAGCGTGACGAGCGGAGCTGTGCCACGGCCTCTGAGGAGCATCTCGGTGCGTCTGAGGAACCTCCGTCGAGGCTCACCCTGGCTCTGTCGCTGCTTCAGGATTGTGTGTATAATCCCGTTCAGAGTCCTCGGGGCAGCAGACTTCCTGTTTTGGTGAATCCTGGGTTTTCTAATGGAGGAGCTAAACTGCACAGTCCAGACCAGGAGAACCTGTTTGATGGAGCAAACCGCATGATGGTGGAACCGGAGCCGCCTAGAGTCCAGCTGGATCCAGCGCTGGAACTGGCCCGTCTGGAGGACCTGTGGCACTCGGTGCAGGACGAGTACTTGCCCTTCTGTTTCAGGAGGGTCCCAAAGGTGAAGCGTTTACTAACAGGACAGTAAGGTCCGTGTTGCTTAGGGTCGGCAAAAACATTCAGATGACGCTCCCCACTCGGTTTGTGCTGAGCACAATATGTTTTAAGCATGTAACTATTTAAAAACACAGTTGTCCCATTCAGTCTTTGTCATGTTCATCACTTTGCATATTTTTGGTCTATGAGGTTCATGGCAATATTAATTTGGGATGCACCGAAACTAAATAAATAAATAATAAATGACTAATTATTTAATTATTAATTAAATACTTATTATTAAATATTTAATCAAACTTATCAACACTCAAATAGCTAAAACTGAGTTGTACAAACATTTAAATTGCACACAAGGCAGTTTTTATATAAACTTTTTAATAACAGAATTGCTTCCACTCCAGTCGTTGGTGAAATATAAACGTTTAAATGACAATAAACTGTAATAGCTTGTTTTCATGACAGATTTATTTAAACATACATTAAATATATAAATATATACATTAAATATTGAAGACATCACTAACAGGTTAAGTAAAAATATAATTAATATGTAATCTAGTGCATATATTTAGCAAAATGCTCCTCTCTAGAGTTATTTTTCTGGATAACTAATGAGTTTATTGACATTGAATGTCTTTTCTGAGGTAAATGTGATGTTACGTGACATTGTTAAACACTGATTGATGAATCACATGAGACATGAATCATTTCAGTAAGTTGTTCTGTATCTGATGTTCATTCATGTGTTTAGTGAATGTTTTTTCATGCATCAACAGAAAACAGCAGAGACTAAAAGATTTTATATTTAAGAAACCATATCATTACAGATTAAAATTAAGAAATTAATATTGTCAATCCAGAGCTAGTGTTCACCCAGCTGACGTTTAACTGTTGTAGTTTATCCACGTTGTGTCACGAAATAGACGCTGAACACAGTCAAAACGTGCCATCGGAGAAGCGCTAATTAAACGTCTTTTTCAGTCACAGATTTAGGCCCAAAACTGAAAATAGCTGTTTCGGACGGAAATTTTCGGTAGTTGAAATTTGGGTGCATCCCTAATATTGATACATTTCAGTGTTTGATTTATTTGTCTCGTTGTTTTTGTACGATTTACAGTTGTGGTACTGAGTCGCTATTTGATGTTGTAAAATTTGAATCCTGAAGTAAAAACAGGTGAGAAGCACCAAACTAAAAATAAACATCTGCAGTTTGTGTTTGAGGATATTAGTTTAATAACTCCTTTTTTTTTTTTTTTTTTTTTTTTTTGTTTGGATTGTATTTTGGATTCAGCACATCTCCTCATCTCCTATAAATAAGAGCTGAACCTGAATCAACACAAACCCCTTGATTCATTTTAAACCTTAAAGCTCAAACTGTTCCTGCTCCAAATCAACACTGATGAAAGAAGCCACTGTACGAGTCGTACCATCATCAGATCAGAGATGTTTTGTGTTCTCTCTCCTTTCTCACATCTCTTTATACTCACTCTAGTTCTCGCTGAAGTCTCCTCTGTTAACCCAAAGATAACCATGCCATTTTCAGTTAAATAGGTTAACATGGAGAGCGTGGCACCACCATTGGCCTAGTTCTCCCATGAAGCCCTCGAGGCAAAACACATGCAAACACACATACACACACACACACACACACACACACACACACAGTGATGTCTGACCTCAATGCATCACAGTTAAAGGACCTCAGATGCGTCAGAATAAACGCAGTGAGATGACATACAGTCCAGCACTATTTAAACCAGATCAGAATCATGTACTGAGAAATTTTCTAAAACAAGGACCTGCTTTTGAATAAATTCAACCAATACCGGTGTTGTTTGATCAGTGTCTGTGTGAACCGGCTGATCTTAAAAGCAGATAAAATCAGAGCATATTTTTCCCCAAGAGTTTCTACAATAAGTATCACAGGTTTCAACAGTATAAATCTGATATAATTTTTTATCTGGTTTGATGTTTGGTTTGTTGTGTCTCTTCAGAGCCTGATGGAGGAGCAGCAGTCGCAGCTGCATCAGTACGAACATGCCGCCGGACAGTGTGTCGCTGAACTGCAGAAAGCGCAGCTGCAGGTCGAGTCTCTGCAGAGTCAGATCCACCAGAGCGAGACCAGCAACAAGGTACACGATACCCACAATACACCACAAGGGGCAAAATATTGTCTCCATGGAGATTACATCATACAAGGATTTTTAAAAAATGTTTTTAACATTGATAATAATCAGAAATGTTTCTTGAGCAGCAAATCAGCATATTAGAATGATATCTGAAGGATCACTCTACAGTGTCTTATGTGACGTTTTTCACTTGATGTTTTATTAACAAAGTTCGGGAGGAGCAGGTTCAGATAATTAACCTAATTAGCACAAGTGGAAAGCATTCAGCTAATCAATTCAACCAACAACAAGAGGTATATATACTGCAGACTTACTTTGTTCATTGACAGTTTATCAGCATCCCTCCTCCACCCCATCTCCTCACTTCCAGTTCTATCTATTATTACCACAGTACTCTGTAGCCCTCCCCCCGGACAGCACGCCAAATACACATAACTTTACTCTATTTAATTATATGTATGTGTGAACTCGTGAATTAAAGTGTTTTAGTAAAACTATCAGATGGAGAATATTGCTGTTTATTTAGTTGAATGCGGCTCCAGCTCACAGCGAGAGATGTTTGTGTTTGTTGTGACTCAGAAGCTGCAGGAGAAGGTGTGTGAGATGGAGTCCGAGCTCCTGTCCATCAGACAAGCTGCACAGAACCAGCAGAGAACCATCCAGAACCTCACAGACAGCCTGAGAACGAAAGACACAGAGGTGATTCTATACACACATCAGAGAGTGACATACGTGACCTCTATACTCAGAAACAGTCATTATTTCAGCCAGCAGCACATCTGGGGCCGGATTCACAAGAGTCTTCTTAAGACTCATAAGGCGTTCTCAAATATTTTCAGGTTTAGGTGTTTATCTGGTTCTTGCTGAAGACTCACTGATCAACAAAACATTCATTGCCTGCAGATTACTATAATAATCATAAGTTCACACACTATTTTCATCATGACTGACTTGATGGGTGTTCAGCACTCACACGATTTTTAACACACCACGTATTTTAAATAGTTATTTTTGAAGAGCCTGTCTTGAGACGGAGCGTCTGCTGCATTGATGTGCTCTCTCTCGAGTGAACGCGTCCTGATGTTTATCTCCGCTCTCATACAGTGTGTGCTGAACGCTGCCGATAATGATGTGATTATAAAATTTAAAACAAGGTCCCTGTCTGATTTGTTTTTGTAGAGTTGTTGAATACTGAATTACAAAAGTCACGCATCATCCTGACTGATCGTTGTTTATTTCTGTGACGTCAGAAAACTCGTGCACATCCAGTGCTCAGTTGTTGTTTTCTTCTTTTTTGTGTCTTTGTTCACAAATGCCAACCTTTTATAAAAAAAAAAAAAAAATTCAAATAATCACACAATAGCTACGGCATCACTGTACCACACAAACACACACCCAGACAAGCCCATATTCATGCTTTGTGTGTGTGTGTGTGTGTGTGTGTGTGTGTGTCTAGACTCAGGAGCTCTACCATGTGATTGAAGACCAGAACAGCACACTGTGTAAACTCACAGAGACACACCAGCAGCAGCTGCAACACACACAGGTGAGCACACACACACACACGCACACAGCTTTGTTTTTGTGAATTGTGGGGACATTCCATAGGCGTTAGGGTTTTTATACTGTACAAACCGTATTTTCTATCGCCCTACACTACCCATCACAGGAAACTGTGCACATTTTTACTTTCTCAAAAAAACTCATTCTGTATGATTTATAAGCCTTTTGAAAAATGGGGACATGGGGTAATGTCCTCATAAGTCACCCTCTCCTTGTGATAGCTATGTCATACCCATGTCATTATACAAATTTGTGTCCTGATATGTCACAAAAACGCGCACACACACCACATGCACACACACCACATGCACACAGGTGAGCACACACACATGCTTTATCAGTATTTCAAGCATGTCAAACTTTTCTCCTCTGGTCTTTTGTGTTTTGTGTCTTCAGGCTCCAGAGGGCGCTGTGGACTCGGGTTCACTGCCGCTACACAGTTCCCTGTTCTCCTGTCAGCTGGAGCTGGAGGCCAGTCATCGCAATCACAGACTGACCCAGAGACGCTTGGAGGATCTGACGCGCTCACGAGACCGACTGCAGGCCGACCTGCAGGACGCGCTACAGCACAGAGAGACGACACACAAACACAACCAGGTGTGTCATTACCTGCTGACCTGCACATTAAATTAAGTCTGACCTTTATGAGCCGCTGCAGATTCATTTAACGACTGCGTTCAGAAACATCCAAGCACAGCAATAGTCTTTTTATCAGTATATTCGCTCCTGTAGGAGTCACACATGCCAGGCTCGCTTTTAAGGTGGAAAGAAATGCTTGCTATGAGAAACTCAGGCATTTGTTTTTCTGAATAAGAACATGTGATCACCTGTTTTGAGATTTTTGGGCATCAGTCTTTTCTCTGTATGCTCTGTGTGAATATATCTTGTTGTTTTGTAATAATACATATTACTCATTCATGTATATTTTTCTCAGAAGAACAGCACAGGCTGCCTCAGTGCAAAATCCTTATTAGTGATATTTGTGAACAAAACAAAATATAAATTTCTATTATTATATGATACATTTTTGTCATGTTCATTATTTTAACTTTTCATTTTCTGCTAGAATGTTTCTTAAGATGTCATATAACACTATAAGATGTTCTATACAGCATTTTTGCTTTTTTTTTAGTTGTTGTTTTGATTTGCCCATTAATAACAGCTGTAAGTGATTTCTGAGACTGTAGAATGGCAAAAATAATGATTATTTGCAAATCATTCCTATTATATTCTGTTGTTTGGACAAACATGTAGTCCCTCCACTAAACTCTCACCGTTGGCTGATTGGCTGCAGATGTTAAAATTATATTTACAGGACGGAGGGCCGTCGAACTGACATTACATGCTCTCTGGTTGTATTGGGTACAGATTTTTGTGGCATCATGTAAACACACTCAGTCAGCAGTCTTTGTGTTTGTGTCCTCGCAGGATCTGCGTGAGATGCTCGAGCAGCTGCGGTCTGAGCTGCAGGTGAAGGCGTGTGAGCTGAGAGACCGTGAGGCCGCGACACGCTCAGAAATCACCGACAGGGACGAAACCATCGCACAGCTGCACCAGAGCTTACGCCGCAAAGACACGCTGCTGCAGGTTACACACTGCTTTCATGCTATAGTAAAGACACCTACGGGCCATTCTTTTCATTTTGGTCAAACTTTTACAGTGTTTTTTTTTTAAGGAGTATTCAGAGCTGCAGAATCGCTCGTCCGACTCCAGCGGAGCCTCCGAGAGAGATGCGCTGCTGCACGCGCTCAGGAGTCGCATCAGAGACAGAGACGCCGCGCTGGAGGTGTGTGACGTGATCTCATGTGATCATCTCTGTGTCAAATCAGGACACGGTGCTGTGTTGTTCTTGTAGCCCCGCCCACAGCCTAATCTTATTGGTCCAAAATCTGAGCTGTATATTTAAAATTGAATATGTTCTGATTGGATTCATGGGAGCCTTTTGCATTCAGTGAAGATGCTAAAATAAAGAAACACTTGTGTTACTGTATCATAGAGAGACACTATTTACACTATTAGTGCACCTGTTTGTGATTACTGGTGTGATGTCATTGAATCCAGACATGAATAATTCCTTGGATCATGTGTGTTGTTGAGGAGAGTGTGCTGCTACTTTATTAAGTGATCAGATGCACCATTTTCACCTGATGAACCAGAAAATGTTAAATAAAAAATCCCATTGAAGGAGGAACACGAGTCACATCTACAGACCAGAAGATCACGGAGAGGCCAGACAGGAAGAACACAGCCAATGTCACTTCTGTAACGGTCCTGTCGTGTGTTTCAGCGCTCGATCGATGAGAAGTTCCACTGTCTGGAGGAGAAGGACGATGAAGTTCGTCGACTGCAGCTGGTGCTGCGCGAGAAGGACCGAGACCTGGAGAGACTGCGCTGCGTCCTGAACAACACCAACGACACCATCACGGTGTGTGTTCATCTGCTGTCATACACAGACTGTCTGCTGAGCTGTGATGAACTCTGAATCTGTGTGTGTGTGTGTGTGTGTGCAGGGTTTGGATGCTCTGGTGCGCAGTAAAGAGCTGGAGTTAGAGAGAACACTGGAAACGTGCCGGAAACTGGAGTGGATGAAACAGCAGAGCGATGAGAAGCACACACTGGCTGTACGAGAGAGAGACGGCGTCATTCAGCGGCTGCAGACGGCTCTGCACACACACAGCAAAGAGACCGAGGTAAACGCACACGCCAGGGTAGTCCCAGATATAAACACAGACTCCAGAAAGTTAGAGCTCGTGATTTCAGCCTCTTGTGGGATTTCTGAGAGCGAGATGCATCAGAAGCTCTGTGAATGGACTGACATACACAGCAAACACAAAAGATCCCAGTGTGCCACAGACATTCAGGCTGCTCACAGCAGGTGACTGACCCGTCCGCTCCTCTCTGTGTTTATAGGAGCTCAGGTCAGTGTTGTTGGGAAAAGTGTCTGCTGCTGACGTGCTGCAGGAGCTCCAGGCTCATCTCTCTATGAAGGAGCGTCTGTTTCAGGAAGTGATGTCAGACCGCAGCCGACAGCTGCAGGAACACCACAAACAGCTGAGCGAGCTGCTCGACACCATCAGCACCAGAGATCAGGACATGAAGGTGCAGACGATCATCAGAAACCTCCTGTTTTGTCCTCTGTGCTCGTTTCTTCATGCTCACATGTTCTCTCCATCTGTCTCTCAGGATTACGGGGAGAGGTTGGGACGGGTGATATCGGAGCGATCGGGTCAGTTGCAGGAGTTGCGTCGGCAGCTGACGTCACGTGAACAAGAGCTGCAGGATGTGAACCGGGAGAGAGAGAGAGACGTTTCTGCGGCCAGAGAGCTGCAGAGACTCCAGAACCTTCTCAAGGAGAAAGACTCCTTCATACAGGTCAGACTTTTTGAATATATTTACAAAATGAAAAAAATGAAATACATTTACTGTTTTCATCACTGTGATGATTATTTTATTTAAGTCAGCATAAAAGCAGTAAAACAA
Organism: Mylopharyngodon piceus; assembly: GCA_039654765.1. Classification (NCBI taxonomy): domain Eukaryota; kingdom Metazoa; phylum Chordata; class Actinopteri; order Cypriniformes; family Xenocyprididae; genus Mylopharyngodon; species Mylopharyngodon piceus. The sequence continues at coordinate 36,532 of JBCHWC010000146.1, read as the reverse complement.
TACTACCATGTACAAATACATGACACGATTGAAATATCACTATCACTAATATCACGTAATTGTCCTAAAACAGACTTAATTATTATTACAATTAATTTATCAAGCTTCATCAGATTCACGCACTTCTGCTGATTTATTTTCTAATAATTGCATTAATGGATAAACTGCAGTAACAATGTGCTATGTGTAAATGTACTGCGGTAATGATGTGTTGTGTGTAAATGTACCGCGGTAATGATGTGTTGTGTGTGCAGGAGTTACTACAGGGTCAGAGCGAGACGTTGAGCTCCACAGCAGCAGCACAGGGTGAGTGTCAACACCGTACTGCCAACATTTTATCAATTAAAATAATTCTCTTCATTCAGAGAGTATGTGTGTGTGTGTGTGTGTGTGTGTGTTGAGCAGCTGTGTGTACGAACAGCTCAGGTGATCAGGAGATTCAAGCCATCAGAGATGAGCTACAGCTGACTCTCAAAAAACAAAGAGAGACTGAGGTAAAACACATATCAAATCATGTGTGATGCCATTTTTATTTGTATATCACTTTTCACAATCCATGTCCTTAACTTTGGAAAAGACTTTCTATCAATGTGTTCATTGAATAACTGAAATGATTCTTTGAACACTCTTTTGTCAGTTATGTTCATGTTAGTAAGGCAGTGATAAGTGGGTATTAAAGTTAATCCTAATGTGACTAGAGAGGAGCAGGCAGTGGATCAGATCACAAGCTGAAATAAACAGTAATTCATTGATTCCTTAAAAACAAAACAAAAAAAAGTGTTAAAATAAGCTAAACCAACTAAACATCAAGGTACTTCTAGACCTGGAAAAATGATTTAAGCACCATGGATGTTTTTATACATTTTATGAATATACATTTTTCTAGTTAAATTAAACTAAAAAATATTTTTAAAAATCCTAACCCTTTTCCATTAAATCATGAACAACTGGGAAAGTCACAGGGCCTTTAAATATTGTTGTGGACAATGGAGGGGTTTGGAGTCAGAAAGGTTGAGAAACACTGATCTAATTGTTTCTCTGTCCTTGTGTTCTTGTGTGTGCGTGTGATGCTGTTTGTGTGTGTGTGTGTGTGTGTGTGTGTGTGTGTTTAGCTGGAGCTGTCAGAATTGCGCTCTCTTCTGGCTGCAGGGCATCAGGACACAGTGAGCTCTGATCAGCAGGTAAGATCATGAGATAGTGGCCTGTACGTGTGTGTGTGTGTGTGTGTGTGTACTGTGTGTGTGTGTGTGTGTGTGTATACTGATGTTCTGTGTGTGTGTGTCAGTGTGTCCTGCAGCAGCTCGTGTCGGAGCAGCGGGCGCTGAATGAAGCTCTGAGAGCCGAGAAGAGTCTTTATCAGTCGCTCAGATGCGTCCAGAGTCAGGCAGACAGGTCAGAAACACGAGCACAGATCCTTCATATCAGTGTGTGTCGATGACACAGTTGATATCCATCACTCATGAAGTTGATTTGTCTGTGTATGAAAGTGCTGTTGAAATTGTGCCATTTTCATTTAGGAATACACGCAAGTTAAAGGAGGAGTTCAGGAATATTCTGTCATTTTCTGACCATCATGACGTTCTAAACCCGTATGACTGTTTCTTCTGTGGATCACAAAAGAGATAAAGCACATTTTTATTTAGTCGAGCTACAGACATCACTCATCCGTCTGTTTAATACGTGACCCAATGTGCCAACAAATATTAGAGGAATTAAATACGATGCGTGTCCAGATACTGAACTTTTAAAGTGCATGTAAACGCACTTAATGACAAAATAACAAAAACACCACAGTGGAAATACCATAAAAACATCATAAAAGTACCACAATAGTCATGCGCTGTATTCCTGTCATGTCTCCTGAAGTCATGTGCTTTGTGTGAGGAACAGATTGTTTTTCACTGAAGCTCTAGAATCTCATACACACTCAAAGCTGGTGCATCACGAGTCAAAAGTTGCTGTGTTTAATGTAATGATTTCGTCATTGATAAAAACAGAAGAAAGAGTGTCACATGTATGATGACACAAATGTTGACAGAATGTGTATTTTTACCTGAACTCCTGCTTTAAGAGCAGAAGTGCGGTTGGAAAGCTGTGAATTTGCACAGAGAGCGAGTGGTTCTGTTCTAACCTGTCCGTGTCGTTGGACTCCAGCAGCTCTGGGAAGACTAGAGCGCTACACGAACAACTGGACTCGCTTCAGGCGCTGCGCGAGCAGCTGGAAGAGACGCTGGTGCGGAGCCGAGAGACGGTGCTGGCAGTGGACCGGGCCGCACTGGTCCAGGCCGACTATGGAGGTGGGACACGGCAGAGTTTGGCCTCCGGGCCTGCAGGGGGCGCTGACACTAATCTGAATGAAGCGCTAGTCGAGCATGAAGGATCATAACCAGCCAGAACTGTGTGTTTGTACAGTATATGTGTGTGTTTAATCCATTTTTCCCTGAAGTAGTCTGCCTGTGAATGGTGTGTGTGTGGTGTTGATGTCCTGTGTTCTGTCTGCCTCATTCATGACTTTGAGTTCCATTTGAATTACACAGACACATTTTCTGAGACTAGAAGCAAATGTAGAAATATACTGTTCATTTTCACTGTGTGCTTTATCCTGAAGCAGCGTCGCATGCGCTCGTTCAGCAGTCCTGCAGAAGTTTGGCTTTGTAACTTCAAGCTCTTCAAGCTGTTTTTCTGTGACACAGACTGTACGGGACGATATTTTAGTGCCAAATGAGACTGATTTTACTGCATCGCTCCGCTTGCTTTCTTCTTGTAAATGCAAATATGAAATCTATTTAATGTACTTCAAACTGAAAAGAAATAAATCTAACCAGATTTCTTGGCCGAAACCTTTTGTATTTTATTTATTTTGTTTATTATCTATTTCGAACAGTCAGAAATCATAGGATAGGTTCTTCCTCCAGGACGCTCACATTTCCTCCTCAGATTTAGATAAACTCAAATATTAATTTGACATGAAAACATCACAGGTGAGTATGTGAACTAGAATATTCTACAAAGAAGTGTTCAGTATCAATGTGATTTAATTTCCACTAGTCACATGTTGTTTTTATTTATCATTGAACAGTTTGATAACCATAATTAACCACTCATTCACACGTGCATGCAGAGCGTTCATTCATCACGTCTGCATGGCTGTGACTTTGTGTGGTTTGATGAATTATGCAGATTTAAAATCATCCGCTAAACTAGAAGATGGAATATCTCATGAAACACCAAAGAAAGCACATTTCCATCTGCTGTTGAGCTGGTTCTGTTCACTGCATTACACACACGGTATATTGCAGGATTTCACAGCTCTTTCGTGGCCTTTCAATTTCATAACCCCCCCGATGGTTTAATCGTCTTCCTCGTACATCACACTACAGACACTTTGAGTAAGCGAAATGACCTCTGACACTGAGGACCAGGATATAATGTTACTTCTGCTTTTAATGAATAATAAATCACAAATAACATTCAAAACGTGGACATGATACTCCACTTTCCTGTAGCTTCAGCTTTGTCTTTCTTTGCTTTGGGCCAAAGAGGTCAATCTGATGTGTAGATCCTCTATTGGTCGCTCATCTCGTTATCAAATAATTCTGAAGGTCATACGGTGACATACGGTGGCCATTATTACTGCAGATGGTTTGAAGTTTAGTTGAGTCATCGTGAACCTTTGACATCTTAAACTAGGCGGACTGAAGTGACTTTTATAACATCATCTCTGGGTCTCTGCACCATTATCAATATGAAACACTTCATCTATATTTATCTGTCAGTATAGTATTTATTTATTTATAAAGCACCTTTCAGGCTACACTGTAACTCCAAAAGTGCTGTACATTACAAATAATATAAACAATAAAGAATAAATACAATAAAAAAGACAACAGAACAACAACCAATAAAACACCCATTAAAATATTGAATTAAAATGCAAGAGATATAAAACACTACATCTATATTTATCTGTCCTGCATAACACCATGCTCAAATTTTCCATTCATACAGTTAATCACATCATTGTCTTTATGCACATCTGAAAGACAAGATTTCATGAGTGGAATAAACACAGTTTGATCTATAGTTTGACTGGTTAGCTGTAGTTAGTGATCATAGGTAGTGTAGTTAGTTTCATACTCTAGCAGCACTACAGTTTTCTTTCTTTCTTTCTTTGCTCTGTAGTTTCAGGTCTTTTATGTAAACTCAGGTTATATAACTGAATGGCAGAGCAGAATGTAATTTTAAAGGGATTGTTCACACAGAAATAATCTTTCTGTCATCATGTACTCTCCCTCACATCATTCAAACCTTTATGACTTTCTTTCTTCTGTGAAACACAAAAGAAGACATTTAGAGAAATACACTGAACCACACTGACTTTCATTGCATGGTCAAAAATAAAACACTGACAAATATCTTCTTTTGTCAAAAGTCATAGCGATTTGGAGTGACAGGCTGTGTAAATGATGACAGAATGTTCTGTGTTTTTGTGTGAACTTTCCCTTTAATGGGAGTGGTGATGAAGGAAGGAAGGAAAGGCAGCTGGACAGAAGAATGGACGGTTAAACAGGTTGGCTGGAGGTTCGGCTCTGGAAACAGACAGTCAGAGACGTAGAGAGACAGAATGAGACGATGACAGAGAAACAAACTAATAAAGGAAAGAGGGGAAGAGGAATCTTAGTGTCTGTCATGTTTCCTTCTAGAATCCAGCAGTGATGAAGATGAAGAAGATCCTGACAGCAGCAGCAGTGAAGAGTTCACAGACAGCATAGAGGACGATGACATCAAACTCACGGCTCAGAGTCTGACGAGCGCGCAGGTAACGAGAGACATTAATGAGCAAAAACTCATTCAGCATCAGTTCTCCTGAAGTTCAATGTTTGATCGAAGACTCCACGGTGATGATGAATGGATCAGATGAAGGCCACGCCATCCTTTACTGTTAAGACCATTCAAATGTTTGTTTTGTGGCTTTATCTCCATACTCGTAAGAAAATCTCATTAACCCATATACACATTTAAAATGTAAAGCCTTCCTTTCTAAAATCTAATATTCTTTAGAAATTGGCTCTTCCCTTTGATATGTTCCACCTTCCTGTGCCAACAGGAAATGCATCAGCACACATAGGATACAAAGCAGCGCTCACTGAGCCGTTTCATGGAATCTTTAACATCTGTTCGGAGTTTTGTAGTTCACTATGCTCTCCTGACAGAAAGCTGAGGAGTACGGCCGACCCGTGATGTCCCAGAATGCATCAGAGGGGAGAAGATGTGACGAGGCAGAGCAGAGAAATCGAGACAAATGCAAGATGGTTCAAGTGACGGTCCAGGCCGACGACACCTCGCTTGCTCACGTCAGGTATAACATCCGTCAGCTTCAGTCTGTGCAGATCGCTGCTGTTTGCTGCTTTCCTGCTCTGATGCGTTTCGTATCACTGCTCTCGTAGAAACACTCTACATGAAGAACGTGAAGCACTGAAACGCAGCCAGCCTGGATTAGGAGTGGATGAGGAGGGGTCTGTGAGGAGTCGAGGGTTGGAGAAGCATGAAACAGACCGGCGAAACTCCCATGAGCCTCAGAAAGTTTACCGTACGTTCCTAGAGGAAGAGGAGGAGGAAGAGTATGATGATGAAGATGGAGAGGAAGGGAAAGATGTCCGGGCCGCTAAAGGCAAGCGCGGGCCGCCGTGTGTGAAGCTGCGAGAGGGCAGGTGGAAGAGGAGGTGCACCAGACCACATTCACTGGACCTCGGAGCGCTGCTGTCACACACACCTGCAGCGCCGCACACAGCTCAGGTAATACATAACCAGTGCTGGTTAGCACTAACCAGGTTAACTGTCATACAGCAAAGTGCAGATTGTAGTATTAAAAAGTTCAGGTAAGAACATTGTGTCTCGTTCACTAATATATATTCTCTGTTGTGTCTAACGATCACCCTTCAGCTGTCACTGAATGATGGAATTGCTGAAGGATTCAGTGTGTTTGCTTTATGATCAGGATGTAGATATGGAGCGAGAGGTCGAGGGCGACAGCGGCGGTTCGAGCGCCGGAGGAGGAGGTGGAGCCGTCGGGTTCTGGCAGCATGTGGAGGCGGGGCTTCGGGAGCAGGCGGAGCGTCTCCGTAGCGACCTTGCTGTGAGTCGTCAGGAGAGCCACGAGCTGCAGGAGAGACTGATGGTGTCGGAGGCGACAGTGCATGCGCAGGCCGAACAGCTCAAAGACTACAGAGAGCTGCTCAGTGAGGACACGCGCACACACTCACTCACACACACTTATGCACTCACACGCACACGCACACACACCCTCACACACACACACACACACACACACGTTTGTTTTTGTGAATTGTGGGGACATTCTACAGGCGTAATGGTTTTTATACTGTATAAACCGTATTTTCTATCGCCCTACACTACCCCTACCCCTAAACCTACCCATCACAGGAAACTGTGCACATTTTTACTTTCTCAAAAAAAACTCATTCTGTTTGATTTATAAGCCTTTTGAAAAATGGGGACATGGGGTAATGTCCTCATAAGTCACCCTCTCCTTGTAATACCTATGTCATACCCATGACATTATACAAATTTGCGTCCTGATATGTCACAAAAACACGCACACACACACACACACTCACAAACAGACACCCTCACACACTCACTCACATACACACATGCACACACACAAAAGAATAATAACAAAGAGTAACATAAAAGTTGCACAAATTCCAATATGACTGTTCAGATTGAAGTTACATTGCAAAACATCAGACCTGTATCTGATTTAAGACCGCATATGGAAGTGTCCCAAATCAGAATCGCAAAGATCAGATTCCATCTGGTTTGTGCTGTTCACACTGTTATGAAAAAGACAGATCTCAGTCGAATATGAACAAAAATAATTTGGGCCACTTTTGCCTGCAGTCTGAATGCAGCCCAGTCATACACAAACCTGCACAAACACACTATCAAACACACCTGTGATTTGTGCTGTCTGATCTGGTGTCTCTCAGCGGAGAGTGCCGTCCAGCGGGTCAGCAAACAGGTGCAGGTGGATCTTCAGGATCTGGGATACGAGACGAGCGGCCGCAGTGAGAATGAAGCTGAGAGAGACGACGCCAGCAGCCCCGGTACACTGACACCTGACACACACAAATACACACACTAATGCCATAAATAAATACACTCATGCTTCTGTTTGCACTCTTTTTTCATTTAATGCAAACCTTTTCGTCACAAATGATTTTATCAGCTTGATAATCTAAATGAACATGAATGTGAGAATGACTTTTGCTTTAATGATGGCAACGCTGGAGCGACATGAACTAAACCTGATGATCATGATCTGATCCCAAGAGTAGCTTGAGTTTCAGTGTGAGTCAAGAGATCAGTGTCACATTTGATCAGTCAACTAGAAGCAGAGCCCAATTTTCAAAATCCTAAAACTTTGTTTATAAGGTTTACATGGAAAATAATCAGCAGCATTCTGGGATGCAGTTGATGTGGTTCTTCTCAGTCACAAATGTTTAGCACTGGATGAAACTCTAGAAAAGGTCTGCTGCATGTCTTGACGTGTTGTGTTTTCCTGTGTTCCGCCTGTTTGTCAGAGTTTGATGAGTTGGAGATGTGCGCCTCCCTCTCAGTTATGGGGAACAGACGCTGCGGTTGGCGTGGCGATAGCGACGGTACTCAGACAGACGACCCGTCCTCACTGAAGTGTTTGGTGCAGGACTTGCGTGCGCAGCTCTCTCGATGCCACAAAGTGATCCGTGGCCTGCAGCTGCGCGTGCGCTCGCTCTCGGCAACCTCCGACTACGCCTCCAGCCTGGAGCGCACGCCTCGCAAGGTAACGCTCGTCTGCAAACGCTGCGTTCACTTCGTTGATCTGTTACTCTACAGCCACCTCATTTGCAGTTAGATCACATTAGCTTGATCATATTGTACTTCGATATGTTTCTCTAGAATACTTGACCGTGATTGGTCAGTTGTTCTGTGATCAAATACCCGTAACGGCACCAAACTATACAATGGATTGTTGATTTCCTCACTCCACACTCTCTTACATCTGTCTTTCCTTCAAATTGATAGTTCATGTTCATGAAAGTTTTCATTTAAGCAGCCACGTAATCAGTGGGAAAGGGGCGGGTCTTCTGCTGACTTCTGTCTGACCCCGTCAGGTGAACTGGGCGTTTCAGGTGACCGCGGCTCACAGTGGTCTGGATGAGGACGAGGGTTGGCAGTCTGACGGGCCGCACAGACCCAGCCGAGAGCTGCAGGAGCTGGTGAGCCGTGTGGCGCTGCTGGAGACGCAGATCCAGAGCTCCAAGCTGGAGGGCAAGAGCGGCCCAGAGGAAGGCAAATGTGCCACCTGGCCTGGGTGAGCTCGCGTCACGCGCCGTCAAACAAACACTGTTAATAACACCTGCACGGCATAAACTGTTGTGCACCCAGAGGATGCAACAACAAACAGTGCAAGACTCGCAGCATATATTTCTGTTATAAACATCCAGCAAAGCACCAAACCTTTCCTCTTCCTGTTTGTACAGGAAGTACAACACGCTGATCCAGGCACAGGCACGGGAGCTGTCACACCTCCGGCAGAAGATGAGAGAGGGACGAGGCATCTGCCACATCCTCACACAGCACTTGAGCGACACCACCAAAGCCTTCGAGGAGCTGCTGCGTGCCAACGACATCGATTACTACATGGGTCAGAGCTTCCGAGAGCAGCTTTCCCAGAGTTCCTCACTCGCTCAGAGAGTCAGCAGCAAGATCAGTGGACGCGAGCGTGCGTACAGACACACACACACACAGCAACGCATGTCAGCTATCACACAATCACACGCAGTCGTTCATACAGGCATGTATGTAGTGTCGGCGTCGTGATGTTGTGACCCGTAATAACGTGCAGCAGCAGAAGCTTCAACTTGTGCAGTAAATCTCCACTCTCCAGAGCCTCTTGTGATGATGTGGACAGTAGTAACGAACTAGAGTTGTTAATCACATCAAGTTCTTGATTAATTCTAGATTTTAAAAACAATACACTCAGATTATCAGTGACTTTTAATGGATTAAATATTTACATATTGACTACATTGTCTATCGAGGAACGGCAGTGATGAAGCATCGAGTTCTTTGTGATGTACTGATTGTGTCCTTGTCATACAGTCCTTCATTACATGCTGTCTTTGGTTGTCAGGTGATCGTTCAGAGCAAGATGATAAAACGGGTCACGAGCTGCTAGCGCTGAGGTCAGTGTCTGCTCTGGAATATGATATGCATTGCTTCATTTCACTTTATTGATCATAGATGATCATGTTCATGGTCTCCATGTCTTCAATAGGTTGAGTAAGGAGCTCCAACACAAAGATCAAATCATCGAATCTCTCCACACCCAGTTACAGAAGCGCCCTGACACGCCCTGCAGCAGCCACGCCCCCTCTGAGACCACAGACCAATCAGATTGCATCTCATTCGTGTCTGACGAGAGAGGCTCCACCAATGAGGACGTGGAGCTATGCTCAGACGTGGATGCCGGCAGTGAGTTTGCGCAGGAGGAGACGGAGCCCAAGCCAAAAGACAGAGGTGCAAAAACAATTAACAATCATACAAATACCATGTAAGGCACAGTAAACGGCGTCCCGCTGCAGTGTAATCCGGCGTCAGTGTTTCATCTCATTCTGTTCACACAGAGTTCAGATTATTACAAACACATTTCTCCCAAATGTACTCCGGAAAACTGAATTTTCTCTAAATCCGTGTAAGTGCTTCACGGCGATACGTCTCTGGTTGAGTTTGGTCACAAATAGTGAAGACTGAGTGGATTAAACTGTTGCCATTCGTGTTTCCTGTTTAAGTCAAGTCACGTTTGTTTCTATAGTGCGTTTCACAATACACATGATTTCAAAGCGGCTTCACAGAAAGTCATACAGTTAAATCTACAATGCCCTTACCTTATATCTATATGCTTTACCATATAGAGCAAGTTTTAGAACTGGACGATATAAAACAGTGAACAAATGATCTAGATATAATGTAAAATACTTACAGCTAGAGTTTTGCTGCATAGAGATGACAGAACTTTCCTCCGGTATCACTAAATATTTTTGCTTATACACACAGAACAATACATTTTACTTACACAAATACAGCAAGTCAAAGTCAAGACGTTTGTCATACTGTATGTACAGGGCACAGCGTATTAAATACAATGAGATTCTTCTCGCAGAGAAAAGACAACGTATGATGTGTAAAAAAACAGGCAGTGCAAACAAACTATTCAGACATAGACATGTACAGCCACATAAGGGCAAGATGCAATAAACATGTAAAAGTGTATACAGTGCTGTATGTACATGAATGTATATTTTAAGAGTGTATATAATAAATTCTGTTGTTGAATAGCAGCAGTACTCAGATGTAGCAGAAACACAATAGCAAGGTTTTCGATGCACAGAAGTAACAGCTCCACCGTCTACAGGTGTTTTCACCGGACTCTCGTCCAGCTCACAGCCTCTGATCCAAACCCACAGCTGGTCTGCTCACGCTAATCCCATGACCTTTGCCCCCTTGACCTGCCCTGACCCTGACCGCAGGATACAGAGCAGCCACAGGCCACCGATGAGAAGTGAGCAGACAGCATGTGTGTGTGTTTGTCCCTGACTGACTGACTAACACACACTTTGTGCTGCGTGTCACATCAAATCACATCACTGTCTTTAAGGACAGTTTTGAGGACATACTTAAACATTCAGAGTCAATTAAGCTTTGATGTGTAACATGCAGTGAATGATCTGAAGTGTCATGAAACCCCCTCGTTTCAGCACAGGTTAGAAATTTAGAGACTCCCATAAAATGTGTTGGTAAAGTGACTAGACATTCATTTATTCCTATTTATTATTATTTATTCATAACCTGGTGAATACTGTTGCTTACGCCTGCTAGAAACCAACAGATTAGAGTCTCTCGATCAGGTCGCTGTCAGTGTGAGCGCAGCTGAATCTCATAAATAAGAGAGTGGCTCCGCTGATGTTCAGTCCAAATAATGTCTGCAAATATTGTCTCAAACACCACATATACATCTGTTAATCTTTTATGATGTAACCAATTACAGTAATCATTCATTTTATTTTAGACGGACAGGCAGAATAACGTGGCTGGATTCGCTGTGTGATGTGATGGAGCTGGAAGCACGTCGCGAGTTATTAGTGCTTAAAGTGTAAACAGCTTGATGAATAACTTGATCTAGTTTCTTTTGGCATTTTCTGTTGTTAGTGGTTTTGAGAGCTATGAGTGAGCGAACATTACTGATCCACATCTGCCTTTAAACTGCACTCACAAAACCAACTTTTTTTTGTGTTTTGACTTTGCTGTTCCACTTTTCTTTGCAGCATGAGAGCATTTGATGCTGCTGTTTATGAATCATTAATCAGATGTTCTGAATCACTCTGACTGTTTCTGCTTCGCTTTTTCCAACAGCGTTCAGCGCACCTCACTCGCTCTCCAGCTATCAGCTAACTGCGCACACGCCCCGTTCTATCGATTACACGCCTGTATCCCATCATGCACTGGGAAAGAGTGGAGGCCCATCTGTGCAGACAGATGCATTGTGGGACATGGAAAATATGATTCAGCCAATCAGAGGTTTTGATGGATCATCATATTATCAGTCTGGCAACAGCCAATCAGGTGTGTGTGTGTGACTATTGCTGCTCAATTAGTGGTTTAAATAAAAACTGATGAAAAAGAAAAAAAAAAAAAGTTTTGTTTTTTTTTGCCATGATTATGATGTGATGATTTTGACAGGTGTAGATGTGATTGAGGAGCATCTGAGAGAGATTCGATCTCTGCGTCAACGACTAGAAGATTCCATCAGAACCAACGAGAGATTGAGACAGCAGTTAGAGGGACGCCTGGCCACAGCGGCGAGAGACACAGGTGTGTGTGTGTGTGTGTGTGTGAGACGCTCGCATTCATGCTGCTGATCTGAATGTGATGATCACTGCTGTGATTGGACAGCAGATCATCACATGACTGATATTTCGAATAATGATGACTGTTAGTGTCACATTGCTTTTATACAACAGTTCAATGAACACAATGTTCACAATCATCCAGTAAATCTCAGTTCAGTCTTGATGGCAGAAATCACTGAGCTGTTTAATGCAAAATAACAGTGTTTAAATAGTCTGTGTGCTTGTTTACAGATGTGAGAACCATTTCAGATAAACTAATGGCTCATCACTGGTGTGTGTGTGTGTGTGTGTTTGACAGCGGCTCCAACCAACATCTTTATCCAGAGTCATGATGCGGTCAGTCAGCTGACCAATGAAGTCAGAGCGTTAAAGGAGGAAAATCTGGCACTACAGTCCAGGTTACAAGCCAGCAGAGGTACACACTCACAAACTCACACACTCACTCACACACATGCACACACACACACACACACACACACACACACACACACACACACACACATACACACACACACACACACGCTCTCACACACATATACTTTATTTTGATTTACAATTAAAATCACATTGTTACAGTAGGACCTGAATATTTTACATTATATGTCAAGATAATCCACACATTTCGTTCAGCTGATGCCATGACATCTTACATGTATTCATTTAGCAGACGCTTTTATCCAAAGTGACTTACAAATAGGGAATACAGCAAAGTGATTACAGGCGGCCATTTTATCAGAGCAAATGTAAGGAATTACGTCAAAATATCTGTAAATAATGTCTTCCACTGCTGATTTGACTCGCTGTAAACAGTTATTTTAAAATAAATAACATTGCAGAAGTTTAGCAGTGCTGACTTTCAGCATAATTGCAAGATTATCTTACCTGTTGATCAAGTAAAGACGGGACTTAAACATGCAAAGACAAATAATGTCAAACTCACATTTCCTGTAAAATCTAAATGACAACTTATAAATAATTATTGTATGCTTAGCAATCAGGGTAAGGCAAGGAGACAGTTTTGGACACCGCTGTTTAATGTACTCTCTCAATAATTCCTTTTTATTCATTTTTAACCCAAATAATGTTCCGTACTTCCACTTTAGGAAAGTGCAGAGAATTTTTTTTTAAATAAATACATCCTGTTGATGTTGACTCTTAAGGAAGAGGTGATTTTAAGAAGATCATTCCACCAGCGAGAAACGTCTTGTAACACAATTACTATGGATAAAGAAAGAAATGCCTTCTTCAAATGACTAGACAACCTATAATAGCTGATGAGCTCTTCTTTTACCCAGTCCACCAATCTGCAGAGCACATAGACATCATTTTTGGACAACACTTCTAAACAGTTCAACAATTCACATAATGAATCACATAATGCATTAATGCCTCTGCTAAAGGTGGGTATGTATTTCATCAAAACACACACATTAATTCCCATGAATTATATTACAGTCGTGAGTGTTTGTTGTGGAATGAGTATCACTGTCTGTGGGACTCTGGAGAGTTTAGAATCTGTAATAGAACAGATTATCTGATATTTCTACGATGCAGACAGCAGTGAAGAGGCGGAGCAGCTCAGGGAGGCTGTGCTTTCTGGGCGTGTTCGGCTGCAGCAGGCGGAGTTAGAGGCGGAGCAATGGAAGGAGGAGTTGAGGAGGCTACAGACGCACAACTGTGAGCAAAGTCAACAAATCCAACAACTGCGACAAGACAGACAAAACAGTCAGGAGCACAACAACAGGTCAGAGAAACCTTATGAAGAGCAGCTTCATGTAAAGAAAGTTGTTTCAATAGAGCGACTGGCAATTTCTGATTGTTGTGATTGGAACTCGTGTGTGAGATGTGCACATGAGTGAAACTGGTGATGTGTGTTCAGCCTGCAGCATGAGGTGAGTTTACTCCAGCAGCAGTTAGCAGAGAGCAGACAGCTGCTACACTCCCTACAGAGTGAACTACGGCTGTACGACCGAGTGTGTGGCACGAGAAAGAACGCCGCTGCAGGTAAGACACCGCAAGAGCACCACAACATATTCCAACCCTGTTGTGCAGCGAATGGATAGAAATTGTGGTTATTCAGGGTTTGTGTGTGAGCCGTGCCCATCGGTGGAGTTGGGGGAGCTGTTGGTGGAGGTTCGGGCTCTAAGGGCCCAGCTGGAGCACAGTGTACAGGAGAACAGTGCTCTACGAGCTCAACTGCAGAAGCAGCTGGATCATTCTGTCGAGCAGCGCCCGTCACCAATCATTCCGGCCAGCCCCCTGCGGGATGTGCTTTACCGCCGACAGCTTCTCCACGGTAACATGAGGACGTCTTGATTTCACTTCAGCTGTCTCGCTTGTGTAATTTAACAACTGGAAAACAGACACTCATGTGACGTGTTGGCGTGTACACTGAGATTGAGTGTTATCTTTAAAAACCTGTTTGTAGCTGCAGTTATCTTTGTAAAGAACCATTTTGCCAATAACGTTGCGTGTGAATGGACATGATGGTTTTTGTGTGTGTTTTTTACTAAGTCACTAACCAATCTGCCATGTTTCACAGACCCGTCTCCTTCTCCTCCTGTCAGAGATGTGGGTCCGTTTCCGGCCGGGCCTCTGTACTCACCATACTCAGAGATGGAAGAGACTAACGGTGTGTGCCTGTGTGTGTGAGAGTGAGTGTGCGTGTTTTTGTGACATATCAGGACACAAATGTGTATAATGTCATGGGTATGACAGGTATTACAAGGAGAGGGTGACTTATGAGGACATTACCCCATGTCCCCATTTTTCAAAAGGCTTATAAATCATACAGAATGAGTTTTTTTGAGAAAGTGAAAATGTGCACAGTTTCCTGTGATGGGTAGGTTTAGGGGTAGGGGTAGTGTAGGGCGATAGAAAATACGGTTTATACAGTATAAAAACCATTACGCCTATAAAGAGTCCCCACAATTCACAAAAACAAACCTGTGTGTGTGTGAGAGAGAGAGAGAGTGTGTGTGTGTGTGTGTGTGTGTGTGTATAGCTGGGATGTTGATATCACTGTTTATTTTTCAATGTGGCTGAAAGCAGGCCCATCAAATAGCTTTGAATGGAATTAAAATGGAATTTAACCGATACATAACTAAAACTTGGCTTCTCCCTTTAATGACAACCTGAGCTTGTTTGTCTTGCACAAGATTGAACAGTTCTGTCAGCAGTCACGGATAAACTTTCCAACTACCTCCTGGAACCTGCTGAAGTACTTCTGGTTGAAAACTAGTTATTAACGGTTTTGCTTGATGAATGTTCAAGTGCAGTTAGTCGGTTGATGAGAAGAACTAAAAACTGTCTTCACCTCAGACTCACTGGAGCCTCATGCAGATCTGGAAGGAGAAGCTCCAGATGGCTCGTTTGCCAACCGTAACGGGCGGCACGCGATCGGTCACGTGGATGATTACGGCGCGCTGCAGCAGCAGGTGTTGGAGGGCAGGGCGCTGGTGCAGCGGATGGAGGCGGCGCTGCAGGCATGTCTCAACGCGGCCCTGCTGGAGATCAGCGGCGGGAAGGTGATGCTGAGACGCCTGCTGACAAATCAGTGTTTTTGCAAATGGCAGATGGTTCATGTTTCTCTCTTACAGGCTCTGGACTACAACACAGTAAAGACGCTGCTCTCCGACACGAAGACCTTGCGTCAGATTCTGGACGAGGCCGTCTCTCTGCTCAAGATGTTCTGGCGGGCGGCTCTGCCGAGCAGCGATGGGCCCGTCCATCTCATTCAGAGGGTTAGAACCTCAACATCATTTGGTCAGCATTTATTGATCCCTAAAAAATGAAATGCTACATAAATGTGCATGGTACTGGTTTCCTCTCAGGAGCAGTCCATGCGCGAGGAGATCCAGCTGCTGCGTCTGCGGATCGCCGAGCAGGAGGAGGTTCTACAGGGAACCATCCAGCGTTTGCGCTGCACCAGCCGAACCAAAGAAAGCATGGAGACCTTCATCGTCAACCAGCGTGAGTCTGAACAGCCTGTTAGGTGCCTCAGTTTTTCCCCAGTTGCTGAAACTCTAAAAAGCAGAAACTAGGGCTGCTTGATTATAGAAAATCATGATCATGATTCTTTTGGTCAGTATTGAACCATGATTATTTAATGATTAGGGGTGGGCGATATGACCAAAATATTGTTATCATGAAATAAAATGACTCCTATCATGATGTTATTATATTTTGCTAGAAATGATACAAATTCTCATTATCAATTTTGATAATTGAAACAGTAGAGCAAAGATACAAATGAAATAAAGATTGCTTAAATTTTTTCAGTCTAACAGTAGTATTCAGGCAAGTAATATCCTACCACAGACACTGAATAAAGTAATAGAATGTAAAATAAAATCCAGCACAATAGTCTTTACTGTATGAATTAAACATACAAAGATCATATTAAAGCTACTAAAGTTTATTCAAAAGTAGTGAATGATTTTCTCTTGTTTATGTTCACTTATGAAACGACTGTGCTTATGTGAATGCTCAGCAAATTAGGCATTTTGACATTTTTGTGTGTGTTTGCCGCATGACGCCCAAAAGTATACTTTGCTTTTCTGCACTTTCTATTATTATTTTTAATATTTTAGCAACAGTGGACTGCATTTTACCACAATCACATTTGGACATTTGGGAAGAACGAAAGCGCTCTGCTGTGAAGGAAAGCAGAAAGCGCTGGATTTATAACAAATGACAAAATTGAAGAATAATTGCGAAATGGAATGTGGCACAATCATTTCATCTCAATTGTCCTGTTTTCATAATCATTGGAAGTCGAAATCAAAAATAAAGTTGCTCCGATTGCTCAGCCCTATCTGAAACCATAACAGTATGTTCATAAAAATGACTTCCAAAACAGCACAAACGTTCAAACCCGTCACATCCAGCGCAGTTAGTCTCACCATGTGTACAAGCCTTTATTTCCATCGTGCTTTACACTAATCTGATAGTGTCAATGCATTAGTTTTGAACACCATCTTTTATCAGAAGCTCTGATAACTGAACCACGTTTGATTTGTTTCGATAGTTTGAGGTTTGTCAAAGTGAGTTTGGACATATGGTGATGTGTTTTAGTGTAATGATGTCATCAGAGCTTTAACGAACTCGTCTGTCTTACAGTGTCCCGGACTCGAGATGTGCTGAAAAAAGCACGAGCAAATCTAGAGGTGAGTGTTCGGTTTCACCTCAGATAGGTTTGTTCAGTGCTGTTTGTCTTGTGTTTGTCTTGAATCTCGACTTCCTTCTGTCTTTATTCTGTCTGTCCTCCATTTCTCTCATTTTCTCCGAGTGTTTCCAGAAGAATGAGCTCAGGATTTCCTCTCTAAGCTCCTCCTCTTCCTCCCTTTGCCATGGTAATGGTCAGGTTTGCGCCATGTGCATGTCAACTCATGCTGCTTGTGTCATCAGTGCTTGAATGTTTCCTTCCATGAGATCAGTTGTGTTGCATCATGGGTTGGATCACGTGTTTGTTTGAGTTACTCATGATTATTTCAGTCACAAACGCAAAAGATATATTATCATACCTGCTGCTCACCCATCATAAAACACAACTAGTGATGCCCTGAAATTAATATTTTTTAATAACTAGTTAATCACATTATCATCAACGCTCAAAAACCGAGTTGTATTCAAAGATTTAAATTGCACACAAGGCAGTTTTTATATTAACTTTTTAATTATCTAATTATGTTTCTACTCCAATTCATTGTCATTTATTGACTGAATTTAGTAATGAAAGCTGAGACTTTGTTTCATATCAGAAGTATCAAAGCTTATTGTGATTATTGGATGGAAGGAGCTACAAATAATGTGTAGTGAAGTTTTGTTCATCAAATGTAAACAGATCTCAGTTCATCCAAATGAAGATTGATTAAATACGAGAAATCGGTATTGTCAAGTCAAGTCACCTTTATTTATAAAGTGCTTTATACAAAACAGATTGTTTCAAAGCAGCTTTACAGTGATAACAGGAAAATGATTCAATGATGCAAACAGTTCAGTTTTTGCTGTACAGTAACTCTAAAAAAACAGTGTCATTATTCAGCTGAAGTCAGATCAGTGTTGATTTAGTTCTGTTGTCAAGATCATCAATGATTAAATTAGTTCATTTATCTATACAGCAGCTCTGGAGAAAACAGTGATGTCATCGTCCAGCTCAGTTCAGTTCTCATACAATAGTGTCAGTACAGTCAGATCAATAATATTGTTGAATATTAAGAGTCCCTGACTAAGCAAGTCAGAGGCGACGGCAGCAAGAACCCAAACTCCATCAGGTGACAGAATGGAGAAAAAAAACCTTGGGAGAAACCAGACTCGGTCGCTCAGTTCTCCTCCGCCAACGAACAACACTGTATGATTATGATTCAGGTGGCGTCACAAGACAGAAATCAGATTGAAATCAGTCAACCCAGTCCTAGCGTCACAATGCTTACCTGTTGTAGTTTATCCATGTTGTGGCATGAAATATATGCTAAACAGTCAAAACGTGCAATTAGAGAAACGCTAATGAAACGTCAATGTTTCACAGAATGATTTTGGCCCTCCAAAACTGAAACCATTTTCAGCTGAAACTGAACATTTTTCCTCAAATGTTTTCGGTTACTGAAATTTCGGTGCATCATTGAACACAACAGCTTGTGCTAAGAGACTAATCAACTGAACCTTCTTACAGAATATTTACAAATTGTGGGTAATGTTCAAACTGACTGAGTGTGTGTGTGTGTGTGTGTTAACCTCAGGAATGCATCTCAACTTACCCTGATGTTATTCTGATAATCAACACGATTGATTATACAATGTTTTAAGATCTTTCACTCTATTCACCAGGTAAAGCCTCCACAGGCTCTTCTTCTTGGGTTCGCGTGACCCCTGCGTGTCCTGAGATCACCATGGAAACAGCCAGTCCGCAGCAGCCCGCCAAGAAGCGTGTCAGGGAGTGTCTTCAGCTCACTGCCACCCGTTAAACCAGCCGGCACTGCTAACTCACCCGCCTTACCCTTTTCCTGCCAACAACTTCTGTGTAATTTTACCTCTTTCCTTTAACAGTGAGCTGTTAAAATCCAGATGCCTATTGATTCAGTGTTGTGAGAAGAACCTTACAGTATTTATCTTCTGAGAGGAAACATTCTTTACTTTGTGAGAAATAAACAGACTGCCACAGAATTCCCTCGAGTATCTCAGGGATTTTTGGCAATAAACACATTTACACAGCCGTACGTCACCTCTGAGCGCCGACGGCTGCCTTCACGCGTCACGAGACGCACGTCAACTGAAGCATGTGAAACAAGTTCATGCGTTTTCACTCAGTGTCATTCTGCTTGACATTGTGTCATATATCGTGCCACTGTTAGAATTATTATGATTGTTGTTATTGTCATTTTTCTCCAGTGCTACTGACTGAAATGGAATGTTGTATTTAGTATTTGCATGATGGAGGTCGATTAAAAATAAAACGCCTGTTTTTCTGAGGTGAGGCTCACCAAACATGCCAAAGTTTGCATGGTTAGTTTCCCTCATTTTGCCTTAACTGAGCTGTTGATGTCGACTTCTGTATGTAAACTGCTTTCAAGTAACTTCACTAGCTCTATTTTAACAACCTTGTATGAATTCTCAAGGTATGAGCTTAGGGCGTCTTGACTGTCGCTTTACGTCATAGATATACAAACTTTGTTCACGAGTGAATAAATGGGTCGTTTAAGAGGACAAATAGAAAGTTGTGATTTCCTGCAATTGAAAAAATGAATATGAAGTTCAAATAAGTTGACATTGATTTGTGCACAGTCATTCCTGTGCAAATATTATCAATGACAGTGTTGAAGATTTCTGAACTAGAGATTGCAAACTTTGGCAGAGGATTGGTGGGACCAGAGCTGCTGATGTCACGATCACGCAGCCAATCACAGAGGTGTTTCTTTACTGCTCTTAGATTTGTGCTGTATAATTTCTTTCAGAGCTGTACATAATTTATGCCTTCATGTTGTTTTAATTTTGCAGTGTGGGTAAATATAGTCAACGTTTGCTATAGAATATGCAAATCTTCAAAACATGGGTAGCTGTGCAATAGCCATTTGATGATGATGTGAGACATCATATAGATGCATTTACTGTGTACATTACACCAATTTATAAACTGTAGAAGTTGCCTAAAAATTGCAGAGTTGCCTTGCCTCGAATCTCTTGCATAGGATGAAAACAAGCTTGTAAGTGAATGTTGCTTTGCCTTTAAACAGCCATGTAAGTGAATTCTCTTCAGTGAGAAATGCAATATCAATCTTAAATGGCCTTGTGAGCACATTACAGTATTGTGGGTCTAGCATCACTTTATTCAGAACCACAAATGAGAAGTACTGATGTGATTCTTTCAATGTTTTGGATTAAATACCAAAGTCAGAGGAGGAAAAAAAGACTTGAATTCAGGTGGGGAGAAAAATGAGCAGCATATGTTGGTTCTAAAATCTGTATAATATGTATATAGTGCTTGAAGGCTTATTTGTTGCCATAGTTACTGATGTGATCGTGTAATGTAACAAAAGATCGCCGACACAAGAGCCAATCAAACTCTGTGTCTGAAGCTGCTGAATATGTGCCATGTATTATGGAAGCTGCTTTTGGAAATTGAACATCAATAAACAGTAGAAAAGCATTCATTTTGCTTGCAAATGTTTTGAAATGTAAAAAATATATCGTTTTTTTTTTTTATGAAAACAAAGAAACTGGGTCAAATCAACCAGAATGGTTCCATTTATTACACCCATCATCTATAATGCATAGCTCAACACATGAAAAAAATTCAAGTTAGTGGATTTTCCCTAAAAAATATCCCATAAAAGCACTGAAAGCTGCTGTTACTCTTTCCTCATGAAAATCATATTTTGAGCATCTTTCATTTGGGATATCACACTTGCATCATATGACTAAAGTTACAGTTATCTTTGGAGTGAATGAATCTTCAACACCACAATATTCAACTCACAGCAAACAAAACAAATCCTCACGAACAAACGATACCATCCTCATCAACATTAAAAAAGGGTTGGGTCCTTATAAGATCACAAATCACATTTCTGTTTCAACATTTAATATTGATGATGGCCAGAAATGATAAAACCAACAAAGCCAACCATTTCACACAGAAAATATTTAAAGACAAACATACATTATATGGTCAAACATATGTGGACGCCCCATTCTTAATTAACATCAATTCCAGCAATTTTAGCTAAAATTAACCTTAAAGTTACACATACAATAACATTCTAGAGAATTCTGTTTCCAACTTTGTTGCAGAAGATTGTGGAGGATCCTGTTCTCTTCCAACACGACAATGACCCTGAGCACAAAGACACGTCCACAGATACTCTTTACTGGAAGAGACATGAACCCCACTGGAACAAGCCAGCTAATATTTGGCATCCACATACTTTTGGCCAATATAGTGTCTGTGTAGCATATAAATAACATTTGTAACAGAGGCAAAAATACATTCCTGCTTGATAAAATAAAGAAAACGTGTTTGTCTGTCACAGTGAAACACAGCTAAAGTGCTCGTCTGTACAGCATCAAGATGAAATTCAAACCACATGCAGTAAAACTCCACAAACTCACACAGTTCACAATCTATTTGTGACATTCTGTGATGCTGCTGTAAATGTTTATCTGTTCAGTCCATTCCTAAAGTTTTCTTTTGTTGAAATCATAACTTAACTCTGATCAAAGCACATCCATTAGAGAGGATGTTAAAGTACGAAAGCGTTCCGTTAGAATCAAATACTAAATGCCACTGTTGGCCGAAACTTCCTTTCATTCTGAAAACATAAACATGCATGTCTTTCCCTCGGTTTATAAAATGAATTATGACACTATAAACCATAAAAGCTTAAAATGAAACATTACATTCAAATGTTCATCTGTGTTAAAACTCAAAACTTGAACTCTTTTTTATTTATAAACTCTCTGTGCGTTTTGCAGTTTTCAAATGTATGAATTCTGTTTGACAGTATTTCATAAAGCGCTTTGGACAGATAAAAATCTGTCCCTCAAGATTGCAATCGCAAAATGCTGCACCTGAATGTGTGTGATGACAGAGATAAAAGACACACACACTCACTACTGCTGAAGTCTCAAGCTAATAGATCCACCATACATATCACGGGTTAATAGTGCAATCTTGACTATAGTGGATGCGGACTGTAAATGATGTGCCATCCAGAGCTTGTTAAATAGGCTTGTACAGAAGAGACGTCACATATTTCTTCTTATAACGGTGAGTTGCACTGAGAACCATCACGCCATCCTGAGACAGAAAAAATCAGTCAATTATTTACCATTACAGGAGAGCATGTTTGGTAGCAGGTGTATAATGTACCTTTATCGAGAGCGCATACAGATGATTCAGCATCACATGGTTGGGTTCTGGCAGCAAGGCAGGATCACACTGAAACACATAAAACAGACTGTTAAACCAACTGTCTCCAACTAAACCAAGAGTGGAATTTCCTTCAGCCTCAGGACAACGACACCCAAACCAAAGGATCAACACACAAAAAGACAATCATTTAACTTACTGGACTGACATGGACTGATGTCTTGCATTTAAAACAGCGAGATGCAGGAATGCAAAAAAGTTTTTTTTTTAAGTTGAACTTAAATTGACGTGTGAGAAACTGCAAAAGATGTCCATCCAATAAATGTTTGCATAGAAAAACAATGGAAAAGCAGTGCAGAAGAATGAAAAAAAGTATTTCTTATTTAATTAAAGTGGTCATGACATAAATCAAATTTGCCTTGTTTTTTTTTTTTTTTTACACATTAAAGGTACAGTGTGTACCCGGAGAGCAGCGGCAGACAATGCACAGATGAAGCAGTGACTGTATTAAATCTGACAGCAGCTGCATCACAAACCGTAAGTAAAGGATTTCATAATGATTTGTCTGTAAATGACGGTTTTATATGCATAATGTTTTTAAAATAGCGAGTGGCTCTTGATACTGACGTCAGCCAATCATAACAATGGGCGTGTACTGACAAGCCTTAAAGGAGCCGTGCCTTAAAAATGCATAATTTCAGATGGAAGATCAGAATGAAGGTTGAAAATAATCCTTTTTCTGCATATATATGTTATAAACAAACTAACATATTAAAATAATTAAAATCAATGTCCTGTCCCCTTTAATGGGTCTCCTCTGTTCAATCTTTATTCTTTTGTAACATTTCTGTCAACATTATAAATAGCTCTTTAGAATTTAATTGAATTAGAGACAGAGATTATTGAGAAAACAAGAAGTAAAAAAAAAAAATCTTTCATGTCTTGTTGAATGTTTATTTTAACTTATATATATATATATTTTTTTTTTTTTTTTTTTATTACTGGCACATTTTTTTTTCTCCTGACGCTTTGGTAATATTTTAAATAAAACAGTCAAGCCAGTAAGACAGAGGATTCTCACTGATATGTTGGTGTCTTTGTTGAGTATGACTTGTAGCAGGTGTGGCGGCAGGATGGGCGGAGCTTTGAAGCGTTCCTCGGGTTTGAACATATACACTTCCTGTCCGTACGGCCCAGGTGGAGAGCTGGACAGATCTACACACACAAATTTATCACATTAACAAATGATCCTGCTGGATCTTATCTATAGAAACAGCTTTTCTAAGAGACATCCATGATTGAGACTTTACATCCACATGTGCATTTGTGTAACGTTATTATAATAGCACTGCTTATAAGTGTGGCATTCTGATAGACGGCTCTTACCTGATGTATCGGAGCACTCGAGAGAGTCCACCTGCAGTGCGTCAAACACCTCAAAATCTGATTTCTTCACATGGATCAGGTTGTTAATGGTGCCCATCTGACTGGTGACAACCGGCTGAAGAGAAAACACATGCATTTCAGTTTAAAGGAATGGATTTGGCCATCATGAAACCCCAAACCTGTGTGACTTTTTCTTCTGTGGAGCACAAAAGACGATGATCATGATGCACAAGGGATGAAAAAGCAGCATGAACATTGTGCTAAACATCTCCTTTTGTGTTATTCAGAAAAAACCTTTCTCTCTCTCTATGCGAGCTGTTGCTTTTAAATGGCAAACCTGAATCTCATTAATTCCACTTTTTCATTCAATGTTTGCCTGTATGATGACTAGATTGACTGTTTTGACTGCTTGAGCACGCAAGTACAGAATGATGCATTTGCTGTGTGATACTTCAGAGTCGTCCTGTGATTTTACACCTTTAACCTCCATAACCTCATAAGTAGGGATATACACAGATACTGATACCGGTATCAGGCCCGATACTGTGCGCGTGTAATATATAGCTGCTGTGCGTGAGTTGATAAGCAAAACACGGAGTGGATTGAGCGTGCTTCGGCACAGACACGTGAGCTTGTCGATCGCACATACCTTTTTCAGACATCGCTGGAAAGTTTGTGGTTCGATCAATAGGGTTAGAATAGAAGATTCTTTCAAAGAAGGTAAAACAAGGCACATATTACTAACATTAACTGTAAAAAGTAAGAGAGCGCGCACTTCTGTTGCTCTTGGTTGCTGATCGCTCACTCAGCACAAATGTGTCATTTGTATTAAAACTAAATCGTATATGTAAGTAAAAACTTTAACTGTTATGTGATGTATGCATAATGAGTGGTTCCCTACATTACAGGACAAGAAGTTTACTGTGCGCAAACATCCGAAGCATGCGCCCAGAAAGCCGCGTCTATAGAGCGCTTGAATTCTGCATTGAATTCTCTTTTATGTTTTCTTGTGCTTGAACTGACAAATTCACACAAAATTTTGTAAAAACACCCACTTTTGTGAGTATCGCAGTAAACATAGTAGGTGATGTCTTAAGTGAACGTAAACAGTTGAGAGAAATAAAACGCATGTGAAACAGTATATTTGATGCATTTGGTCTTAAAGTTAAACATCAGTAAATCAGTCACTGCTCTTGACTGAATGACTTTTGAAATTTTAATAAAGAATCATCTATATTTAATTTATAAAGTGAAGACTATGCAGTGTTATTTTACATTTGATTACTTTTTTTTTTTAAATTCTGTATCTGAAAACTACTGTTAAACCTACATGAAAACCCAGTTTATTTCATTTGTATCTTTTTTTTTAATTTTTTTATTTATTTATTGTATTTGTATTTGTAATTGGATTATTTGTTCTTATTTTATTACTGACCGTTTACTTGTCATTAGGGTTAGGATAAAAATTGTTATAAAAAATTGTGATATTTCAC
This sequence comes from Mylopharyngodon piceus, assembly GCA_039654765.1. Taxonomy (NCBI): domain Eukaryota; kingdom Metazoa; phylum Chordata; class Actinopteri; order Cypriniformes; family Xenocyprididae; genus Mylopharyngodon; species Mylopharyngodon piceus. Next base: position 11,312 of record JBCHWC010000146.1, on the reverse strand, counting down.
TGGTATCTAAACATTTGACCCAACCAGGTCAGCAGAAAAATCCTTATCACTGAACCCTGCTGAAGCAGCTCTAAAAGTGCTGTGCTATTAAATGAAAGATAAAATATGATAGAGCAATAGCATGAACAGTGAAAGTAACAGAGGCTTGTACAATACATTTTAACAGGCATAATTAAGCATAAAAATAATAACTGAATGAAATATATATTTGCTAAAATCAAATCAATGAATATGATTCATATTCTTTTGCTTTCTAATATATTTAAAAATTACAAATGCAATGAAAATACAGGCATCAGTACAGGCAAGTACCAGAAATTAAAGTATCGGTATCGGCCTATTTTTGGAAAAAGTGGTATCGGCATCCCTATTCATAAGTCATGTGACAGTTTAAATGCAGACCATTATGTAGATATAGTCACCTCAGATGGGTCATGAAGCCACTGGCCATCAACAAAGAACTTGTACTGATGTTCACCCTCAGGCAGCTCCAAGATTGCTACAAAATCATTATGGCTTCAAAAAAAGAAAAGAAAAAAGAAAACATTTACACATGCTTGAAAAACTCATTAAATAACAATGTGCGATCTTCTGTTCATTACGGCGGTTTGCACCGTGGAATGGCGAGCACGCAGATACCTTTTATTCAGCGGGATCTTACTGCTCCAGTTGTTGAAGGAGCCTGTGATGTAAACCTCTTTCCCTCCTCCAGCCCAGCGGATCACGGTGGGTCGAGCCTGAGGACTCGTCTTTACCATGTCATCTAAATCTGGGGCGAAGTCCTTCTCACCTGGTGCCTGGCAGAACATATCTTTTTTTTTTTAACTAACCACAACCTGCTCTTTTTACAACTAATGATAGCCGAGGTCATTTACGTAAGAAAGTCTTGTTTACTGTTTACATTTAAACGGTCTGTTTAATTGTAATCGTCAGATAGAGGCTGTTATGGTTATGCACGACGGTTATGATGATGAGAATGAGCATAAATAAAATACAGGCAAACTGATCAAACGTATATGACCGCTTTAAGCTTTAAGCAGGTGTTCCTGCTGATACTTGCTGTACAAAGTTGTGTGTTTATAAAAATGACGATGTCACTGCGTGTTCTTGCATACTTTAGATTCTGGCCCATGTGTGTTGAAAATGTTAGGGTCGTCCGTGCTGTCCATCATTTTGCTGGGCTCGAGGTCTTTATGGCCTCCGCTGTCTGACCGCTGCGTCTTTGCTCCATGCCGATCAGCAGACACACGATCACTGGTGTTTCCCATGATGCTCTACAATCAGCCTTCACTACAGAAACAAACAAACAAACAAACAAACCAACAATACAAACTGAGGTGAGTAAATTTTACTGATGGTGTAACAAACAAATGTCACTGCAAACTCTTCATGACACGCAAATACATTTTGTTTCTGAAAACTCCTTCACATCTACAGCAAGAAACGACTCTTCTCTAAAGGGTGCTTTAAAATGTGAACGATGAATCAACAGAGTCATGTTCATGAATTCACATCCTCCAGATTCAAGCTGACGTTTAAAGAGGCTTCTATGAAATTAAATATATGATAAAAGCAGAGCTAACATTCTCTCACTGAAGGAGGCTGCACACTTTCACAGTGTTCTATATACACTTTTATTAACAGTTATTTCTTATATCTCGTTAACTTTATATTTTGATACAACTTATACACTCCCTTTTCAACATTGAGTTTGTAGAATAACGCGCTTCGCTGCACAGAAGTAGGTCTGTATGCTGCATTTTCACAAACAAAACTCGACTTGCTGTATTTCAACAAAGTCAAAAACACTCCGAAATGAAGATTTGACACTAAAACGCATAAAATGTCACTGAACGTCTAAACTCCCACTGTATGCGACTAAAAACAAACCCAGAAAACATTAGAAACGCAAGATGAACGCTGTTAAACGCTTACAAGATAAATATGTTAGGTTATATTTAGATATTTTAGTTTGCATATGTGAAATAAGTGTTATTGATGGGCAGCTCGAGTTTGCTAGCTGTTAGCATGCTGCTTTGTAGTTTCCGTAAGATCAAAAAGTGCCTGAATCAGAACACACTATCACACTATGAACTGCATGTGTTAAAGCGTTCGCTGTGAAGTAAAATGTGAAACAGTGTGATCAATACCGTAGACGGATGAGAATGAATATTATTTCCAATGTTGCGAAAGACTGAACTTTAACAACATACTGCAACCTGACAGCTACGGAGAGCCGAGGGGTCCAAAACATGTCTGGATTACGAAACGCCCTGTCTTCAAGTTCTTTAGCTTAATTTTGTTCACAAATTATTACATAGACATTTAGACATACACCTTCACAAATGGCGTAGAATATGCAGAAGACGAGCCACTTATTAAAACTAAACCCCGCTCTTTTTCATTGGGCAAATATGAATAATTGAAATGAAATTCTTTTTTTACAGCATACAGTCAAACCATTAAAGGATATTAGCCAAAAATTCTCATACTACATAATGCCAGGTTTAGTAAAACCTACACTAAGTAAATTAGCTAGAGTAGCCTAGAGGTAAAATGCAAAAAAGAAGAGAAAAATAATGGGTTTTTTTTGTTGTTGTTCTTTTAAAAAAACATATAGGCTATATATATATATATATATATATATATATATATATATATATATATATATAAATCTGAGTGCCTGTATTCAAGGTTGTGGTTTAGTGAAGTACATTCATTCTTGATTTGTCTATTTCATTGTGTAATTTTTAACATTGACCGTAGTATGTGGACGTGATTCAGCAACAAATACTGAAGCATTCCCAGATATTTGAAAAAAATAGTTAACAATATGCTGTTAACCACAAGACATCTAATTATACACTGGTAAAAGTGTTGGATTAGTTAACAACAGTTGGATCTACTATTTCAGCTGGAAACATGACAAAAAAAAAAAAACTTATTTAAACACTTTAGATCAGCTCAATTGTAATAGGCCAAAAAGACTTTAATAATTTGAGTTTTTAATCCCGTATTTCACAGCAAAATGAAACATTAAATTTAACTACGTATAAACAATTTTCAACTTAATAAAATGGCTTGAGTAAATGTATTTTTCCCCCTACTTAACTAAGGTTTGTAAAACAATTAAACTCCTTTAAAATGCAAAACTTAAATTGTGTTAAACCTCAATGACTGAATTATTTTTATATTCAATGATACAACTACACATATTTTTACAAACAGCCACACAACAATTTTTTTTCATGCAAACATACAAACATCAATCTTCAGTTTCTGAACAACACAACATTGATGAGTTCATAGTAAGAAACCAGGGAACAGAAAGAGGTTTGAGTGATTAATAATCAAAAGATATATAATCAAAACATACATTTAATGCTTTTCATGTTAAATTTCATCCACAACACATATCAAAGATATTAATTAAAAGAAAATTCCAACCTACCTTTCATATGAATCCTTCAAGAGAAAGCACATGGCAGACGAGCAGCAGGTGAAAAACCTGGAGATGCAGGTAAACTTCATCACTGAATGAAGAACAGGCCAAAACAGTAGATATAAATACTTCCTACCTTTCAACTTAAACATAATAGTACATCTTTGTAGAGTCAGTTGAGCTTGGCAACAGCATGCTTTACTTTGCGCAATTCAATAAAAATGACAGCCCAAACAAACAGAAAGCTGCCCAATGCAACAGTTTGCTAGAAGCAGATGAAAAACCAGAACAACTTTTGGAATAAACTTTTATATCTGTGCTGTGGTGCATCATGGGAGGTGGGAGAAACCAAGTGTAGAAGATAAAGGGGATTTTTTTTTTTTTTTTTTTTTTTTAATTGAATAGGTTTTCAATGAGGAAATATGTATACATGGCTGTTAAATAATAATGTGTAGATGTACAAAAAGCTTATAATCCTGAGATTATGTTGTTTGGTAAATTTAATTCCTGGTTATTTGCATATCTGTTAATGGTCATGCCTGTGAGTATAAATGCCCACAAGCTGATCTTGCACAGGATTGTCAGTCTGTGATGGATGCTGGAGAGTAAAGAAGTTTTTGAAGTTTCTGGTTAGTGAGAGTAGAGACATGGATATGAATGTCTGCATCAAGAAAAACTGTTTTGGCATGTATTGGTATGTATGTATATGTATTTTTTTTCATTCTTGCATTTCTGTAGTCTTAATTGCTGTTATTGTAACATTCTGAATTTCTGAGTGAACCCGATGCTTGTTTTATCCATATTTATGCTTTCAAATGCTTCCTTGTCGTTGGAAATGGGTGAGTAACACTTCAGTTACGTCCCACAAGAGCTTGTATAGTTTATTCCTCAGCTCTTCAGTATTCATAATTTTTTTTTTTTTTTTTTGTGAGATTATTGTTAGTGTACCAATGGTTATCATGCTTTCATTTTATTTCAGAACTAAACTTTAGAATCACTTGGAAATGTGCATTAATTCACTTAAATGTTTAAATGTTTATCTAGAGCAGGGGTCTCCGCTGTCCTGCAGAGTTTAGCTCCAACCCTAATTAAACACACCTGAAGCTAATCAAGGTCTTTCAGATTACTAAAGTTACAGGCAGGTGCCTTTTTTTTTTTTTTCAGGGTTGGAACTAAACTCTGCAGGACAATGGCCCTCCAGGATCAATGTTCCCCACCCCTGATCTAGAGAAATCGTGTAAGGGATAAAATAGTGAGCTATTGGAGAACTGGTGTGTTTTGAATATTGAACCATTCGAGAGTTTGCCCAGGAGTCATATAAGAACGCATCATTGACTGATATAATTTAATTTCTGATTAACGGGAATTGTACATAAAGTTTATTATTAATTATTTAAATTGTGGATACAGAATGAATGCTGTTTGTGATGCATTGCTGTTTTTCAAATTAATTGACTCAAAGCATCTTTCCCTTGATATTCAGCATCCTGCCTAGTGTCTTCCAAATTGTGCAAAATGAAACTACTGAAAAAAACAAAGAACTTTTTGATGCAAGTTATGCTATAGCTTGTTTGTACAATGACAAAGAATCTGATCTAATCTAGTTTCATTCTGTTCACAATTTAAGTGTCATAAGCAATAAATTCTAAACCGCTTTGAGTCTATAAAAGAAAAAAAAAAATAGTATGGCATAGAATATTCGGTAATATTCGATAATGAATTATAGCCCCATTTAAACTTATTTATAAGTATTACTATTCTATAAATATATTTAAAGACTCTTTACGACCTATACTGCATTACAAATGTAACTATAACTGTTCTTATATTATTTTCATAATTACTTAAGCCATGCATTTGCTTTTTCAATGCGCATGTTTGCAATCCATTATACACCGATTTATAAATGATCAAATATATAACAGTTCCAGAGACACTTGTTTGCTGTACCAGTTAGTTACTAATTATGTCTTTAACAGCTAATGTTTGCATTAGAGGTCATGAATGGTAATTTTGGTTTGCAAAAATTTATATCTCCTCAGCCATATGGTATTGCTTATAGCAGTTTGGAATTATACTTTAAAAAATATTTTGTTGCAGTGTTTTTCTAGTATGTAACATTAAAAAATATATATTTTCAGCTGATTGTATTGATTTGTTTTTGTTTTTTCATTATTTTATTACAGAAATTATTGTTCATTAGTTACACTTAAAAGTAAACAACTTAATGTATAATGAGCACATCCTCATGATTTCTTAACATTTTCTTTAGGAAAACTGAATCCTGTGTTTTCACTTTACTTAAAGCCATCAATGATGCATTTCTAGAGATCAGTAACTGTATTACTCATAAGTATTTATAAGAACACAACACGGCTATTAATAACAATATATTCAATTATCTGACAGAAATGAATCTGAATTACTAAAAAGTCATTGTAACTGTAACATAATAACATTATAGCAATGCAGGTTGCATTATTATAAATACATTCATGGATCCATATGACTAACTAATTAATACTTATAAATAACTATATAATGGATTATGAACGTGCATTAAAAAAGAAAATGCATGACTTATAAGTAATTATAAAAATAATATAAATATAACTAACTGTTCTCAATGCGTTATGGGTCTTAATGAGTGCTTCTAAATGTTTATAGTAATACTTCCTTATAAATAAGTATAAATGGTGCTATAATTCATTATAAGCATGGTCTTCATAGAAAGTGTTACCGAATATTCTGTAGGCATGCATTCCTCTTATAGTAATGATTATGTATGTAGTATGATGCCTGTACTGTAATTATTCTTTAAAAACCCATTACATGTTAATCCCTTTGTGTACTTCTTATAAACATTCCAT
>JBCHWC010000146.1:0-2500 GCA_039654765.1 Mylopharyngodon piceus | reverse complement strand
CCAGGCCAGGCCAGGGCCAGGGCCAGGCCAGGGCCAGGGCCAGGGCCAGGGCCAGGCCAGGGCCAGGGCCAGGGCCAGGGCCAGGCCAGGGCCAGGGCCAGGGCCAGGGCCAGGCCAGGCCAGGCCAGGCCAGGCCAGGGCCAGGGCCAGGCCAGGCCAGGCCAGGCCAGGGCCAGGCCAGGCCAGGCCAGGGCCAGGGCCAGGGCCAGGGCCAGGCCAGGGCCAGGGCCAGGGCCAGGGCCAGGCCAGGCCAGGGCCAGGGCCAGGCCAGGGCCAGGCCAGGGCCAGGGCCAGGCCAGGGCCAGGCCAGGCCAGGCCAGGCCAGGCCAGGGCCAGGCCAGGGCCAGGCCAGGCCAGGCCAGGCCAGGCCAGGGCCAGGGCCAGGGCCAGGCCAGGCCAGGGCCAGGGCCAGGGCCAGGCCAGGCCAGGGCCAGGGCCAGGGCCAGGGCCAGGGCCAGGCCAGGGCCAGGCCAGGGCCAGGGCCAGGGCCAGGCCAGGGCCAGGCCAGGGCCAGGGCCAGGGCCAGGCCAGGCCAGGCCAGGGCCAGGGCCAGGGCCAGGGCCAGGGCCAGGGCCAGGCCAGGCCAGGGCCAGGCCAGGCCAGGGCCAGGGCCAGGGCCAGGGCCAGGGCCAGGGCCAGGGCCAGGCCAGGCCAGGGCCAGGGCCAGGGCCAGGCCAGGCCAGGCCAGGGCCAGGCCAGGCCAGGGCCAGGCCAGGGCCAGGGCCAGGCCAGGGCCAGGCCAGGCCAGGGCCAGGCCAGGCCAGGGCCAGGCCAGGCCAGGCCAGGCCAGGCCAGGGCCAGGCCAGGGCCAGGCCAGGCCAGGCCAGGCCAGGCCAGGGCCAGGCCAGGGCCAGGCCAGGCCAGGCCAGGCCAGGCCAGGGCCAGGGCCAGGCCAGGGCCAGGCCAGGCCAGGCCAGGGCCAGGGCCAGGGCCAGGGCCAGGCCAGGCCAGGGCCAGGGCCAGGGCCAGAGCCAGGGCCAGGGCCAGGGCCAGGGCCAGGGCCAGGCCAGGGCCAGGCCAGGCCAGGGCCAGGCCAGGCCAGGCCAGGCCAGGCCAGGCCAGGCCAGGCCAGGCCAGGCCAGGCCAGGCCAGGCCAGGCCAGGCCAGGCCAGGCCAGGCCAGGCCAGGCCAGGCCAGGCCAGGCCAGGCCAGGCCAGGCCAGGCCAGGCCAGGCCAGGCCAGGGCCAGGCCAGGGCCAGGCCAGGGCCAGGCCAGGCCAGGCCAGGCCAGGGCCAGGGCCAGGGCCAGGCCAGGCCAGGCCAGGCCAGGCCAGGGCCAGGGCCAGGGCCAGGCCAGGGCCAGGGCCAGGCCAGGGCCAGGCCAGGGCCAGGGCCAGGCCAGGGCCAGGGCCAGGCCAGGCCAGGCCAGGGCCAGGGCCAGGCCAGGCCAGGCCAGGCCAGGCCAGGGCCAGGGCCAGGGCCAGGGCCAGGCCAGGGCCAGGGCCAGGCCAGGGCCAGGGCCAGGGCCAGGGCCAGGCCAGGGCCAGGGCCAGGCCAGGCCAGGGCCAGGCCAGGGCCAGGGCCAGGCCAGGGCCAGGGCCAGGGCCAGGCCAGGCCAGGGCCAGGGCCAGGCCAGGGCCAGGGCCAGGGCCAGGGCCAGGGCCAGGGCCAGGGCCAGGCCAGGCCAGGCCAGGGCCAGGCCAGGGCCAGGCCAGGGCCAGGCCAGGGCCAGGGCCAGGCCAGGGCCAGGCCAGGGCCAGGGCCAGGGCCAGGGCCAGGCCAGGGCCAGGCCAGGCCAGGCCAGGGCCAGGGCCAGGGCCAGGCCAGGCCAGGCCAGGGCCAGGCCAGGCCAGGGCCAGGGCCAGGCCAGGCCAGGCCAGGGCCAGGCCAGGCCAGGGCCAGGCCAGGCCAGGGCCAGGGCCAGGCCAGGGCCAGGCCAGGGCCAGGCCAGGGCCAGGCCAGGGCCAGGGCCAGGCCAGGGCCAGGGCCAGGGCCAGGCCAGGGCCAGGGCCAGGGCCAGGCCAGGGCCAGGGCCAGGCCAGGGCCAGGGCCAGGCCAGGGCCAGGGCCAGGGCCAGGGCCAGGCCAGGGCCAGGGCCAGGGCCAGGGCCAGGGCCAGGGCCAGGGCCAGGGCCAGGGCCAGGGCCAGGGCCAGGGCCAGGCCAGGCCAGGCCAGGCCAGGGCCAGGGCCAGGGCCAGGGCCAGGGCCAGGCCAGGGCCAGGCCAGGCCAGGGCCAGGGCCAGGCCAGGCCAGGCCAGGGCCAGGGCCAGGGCCAGGGCCAGGCCAGGGCCAGGGCCAGGGCCAGGCCAGGGCCAGGGCCAGGGCCAGGGCCAGGGCCAGGGCCAGGGCCAGGGCCAGGGCCAGGGCCAGGCCAGGGCCAGGGCCAGGCCAGGCCAGGGCCAGGCCAGGGCCAGGGCCAGGGCCAGGGCCAGGGCCAGGGCCAGGGCCAGGGCCAGGGCCAGGCCAGGGCCAGGGCCAGGGCCAGGCCAGGCCAGGGCCAGGGCCAGGGCCAGGGCCAGGGCCAGGGCCAGGGCCAGGCCCAGGGCCAGGGCCAGGCCAGG
>JBCHWC010000145.1:655000-712434 GCA_039654765.1 Mylopharyngodon piceus | reverse complement strand
GCCCTGGCCTGGCCCTGGCCCTGGCCTGGCCTGGCCCTGGCCCTGGCCCTGGCCCTGGCCCTGGCCTGGCCTGGCCCTGGCCTGGCCCTGGCCCTGGCCCTGGCCCTGGCCCTGGCCCTGGCCCTGGCCCTGGCCCTGGCCCTGGCCCTGGCCCTGGCCCTGGCCCTGGCCTGGCCCTGGCCTGGCCCTGGCCTGGCCTGGCCCTGGCCCTGGCCCTGGCCCTGGCCCTGGCCTGGCCCTGGCCCTGGCCCTGGCCTGGCCTGGCCCTGGCCCTGGCCCTGGCCTGGCCCTGGCCCTGGCCCTGGCCCTGGCCCTGGCCCTGGCCCTGGCCCTGGCCCTGGCCTGGCCCTGGCCTGGCCCTGGCCCTGGCCCTGGCCCTGGCCCTGGCCCTGGCCCTGGCCTGGCCCTGGCCCTGGCCTGGCCTGGCCCTGGCCCTGGCCCTGGCCCTGGCCCTGGCCTGGCCCTGGCCCTGGCCCTGGCCCTGGCCCTGGCCCTGGCCCTGGCCCTGGCCCTGGCCTGGCCCTGGCCCTGGCCCTGGCCCTGGCCCTGGCCCTGGCCCTGGCCCTGGCCCTGGCCTGGCCCTGGCCCTGGCCCTGGCCCTGGCCCTGGCCCTGGCCCTGGCCTGGCCCTGGCCCTGGCCTGGCCCTGGCCCTGGCCTGGCCCTGGCCCTGGCCCTGGCCCTGGCCCTGGCCTGGCCCTGGCCCTGGCCCTGGCCTGGCCCTGGCCCTGGCCCTGGCCCTGGCCTGGCCCTGGCCTGGCCCTGGCCCTGGCCCTGGCCCTGGCCTGGCCCTGGCCCTGGCCCTGGCCCTGGCCTGGCCCTGGCCCTGGCCTGGCCCTGGCCTGGCCCTGGCCCTGGCCCTGGCCCTGGCCTGGCCTGGCCCTGGCCTGGCCCTGGCCCTGGCCTGGCCTGGCCCTGGCCTGGCCCTGGCCCTGGCCCTGGCCCTGGCCTGGCCCTGGCCCTGGCCCTGGCCCTGGCCCTGGCCCTGGCCTGGCCCTGGCCTGGCCCTGGCCCTGGCCCTGGCCCTGGCCTGGCCCTGGCCTGGCCTGGCCCTGGCCCTGGCCCTGGCCCTGGCCTGGCCCTGGCCCTGGCCCTGGCCTGGCCTGGCCCTGGCCCTGGCCCTGGCCCTGGCCCTGGCCCTGGCCTGGCCCTGGCCTGGCCCTGGCCTGGCCCTGGCCCTGGCCCTGGCCCTGGCCCTGGCCCTGGCCCTGGCCCTGGCCCTGGCCCTGGCCTGGCCTGGCCTGGCCTGGCCCTGGCCCTGGCCCTGGCCCTGGCCTGGCCCTGGCCCTGGCCCTGGCCCTGGCCCTGGCCCTGGCCTGGCCCTGGCCTGGCCCTGGCCCTGGCCCTGGCCCTGGCCCTGGCCCTGGCCCTGGCCCTGGCCCTGGCCCTGGCCCTGGCCCTGGCCCTGGCCCTGGCCCTGGCCTGGCCCTGGCCCTGGCCCTGGCCTGGCCCTGGCCTGGCCTGGCCCTGGCCCTGGCCCTGGCCCTGGCCTGGCCCTGGCCCTGGCCCTGGCCCTGGCCCTGGCCCTGGCCCTGGCCCTGGCCTGGCCCTGGCCTGGCCCTGGCCCTGGCCCTGGCCCTGGCCCTGGCCTGGCCCTGGCCCTGGCCCTGGCCCTGGCCTGGCCTGGCCCTGGCCTGGCCCTGGCCCTGGCCCTGGCCTGGCCTGGCCCTGGCCCTGGCCCTGGCCCTGGCCCTGGCCCTGGCCCTGGCCCTGGCCCTGGCCCTGGCCCTGGCCCTGGCCCTGGCCCTGGCCTGGCCCTGGCCCTGGCCCTGGCCCTGGCCCTGGCCCTGGCCCTGGCCCTGGCCTGGCCCTGGCCCTGGCCCTGGCCTGGCCCTGGCCCTGGCCTGGCCCTGGCCTGGCCCTGGCCCTGGCCCTGGCCTGGCCCTGGCCCTGGCCTGGCCTGGCCCTGGCCCTGGCCCTGGCCCTGGCCCTGGCCTGGCCTGGCCCTGGCCCTGGCCCTGGCCTGGCCCTGGCCTGGCCCTGGCCCTGGCCCTGGCCTGGCCCTGGCCCTGGCCCTGGCCCTGGCCCTGGCCCTGGCCCTGGCCTGGCCTGGCCCTGGCCCTGGCCTGGCCTGGCCCTGGCCTGGCCCTGGCCTGGCCCTGGCCTGGCCCTGGCCCTGGCCTGGCCTGGCCCTGGCCCTGGCCCTGGCCCTGGCCTGGCCCTGGCCTGGCCCTGGCCCTGGCCCTGGCCTGGCCCTGGCCTGGCCTGGCCCTGGCCCTGGCCCTGGCCCTGGCCCTGGCCCTGGCCTGGCCTGGCCCTGGCCCTGGCCCTGGCCCTGGCCCTGGCCCTGGCCCTGGCCCTGGCCCTGGCCTGGCCCTGGCCTGGCCCTGGCCCTGGCCTGGCCCTGGCCCTGGCCTGGCCCTGGCCCTGGCCCTGGCCCTGGCCCTGGCCCTGGCCCTGGCCCTGGCCTGGCCTGGCCCTGGCCTGGCCCTGGCCCTGGCCCTGGCCCTGGCCTGGCCCTGGCCCTGGCCCTGGCCCTGGCCTGGCCCTGGCCCTGGCCTGGCCTGGCCCTGGCCTGGCCCTGGCCCTGGCCCTGGCCCTGGCCTGGCCTGGCCCTGGCCTGGCCCTGGCCCTGGCCCTGGCCCTGGCCCTGGCCCTGGCCTGGCCTGGCCCTGGCCCTGGCCCTGGCCCTGGCCCTGGCCCTGGCCCTGGCCTGGCCTGGCCCTGGCCCTGGCCTGGCCCTGGCCCTGGCCCTGGCCCTGGCCCTGGCCTGGCCCTGGCCTGGCCCTGGCCCTGGCCCTGGCCTGGCCTGGCCCTGGCCCTGGCCTGGCCCTGGCCCTGGCCCTGGCCCTGGCCCTGGCCTGGCCCTGGCCTGGCCCTGGCCCTGGCCCTGGCCCTGGCCTGGCCCTGGCCCTGGCCCTGGCCCTGGCCTGGCCCTGGCCCTGGCCCTGGCCCTGGCCCTGGCCTGGCCTGGCCTGGCCTGGCCCTGGCCCTGGCCCTGGCCCTGGCCTGGCCCTGGCCCTGGCCCTGGCCCTGGCCCTGGCCTGGCCCTGGCCCTGGCCCTGGCCCTGGCCCTGGCCTGGCCCTGGCCTGGCCCTGGCCCTGGCCTGGCCCTGGCCCTGGCCTGGCCTGGCCCTGGCCCTGGCCTGGCCTGGCCCTGGCCCTGGCCTGGCCTGGCCTGGCCCTGGCCCTGGCCTGGCCTGGCCCTGGCCCTGGCCCTGGCCTGGCCCTGGCCCTGGCCCTGGCCCTGGCCCTGGCCCTGGCCCTGGCCCTGGCCCTGGCCTGGCCCTGGCCCTGGCCTGGCCCTGGCCCTGGCCTGGCCTGGCCCTGGCCTGGCCCTGGCCCTGGCCCTGGCCCTGGCCCTGGCCCTGGCCCTGGCCTGGCCTGGCCTGGCCTGGCCCTGGCCTGGCCTGGCCTGGCCTGGCCTGGCCCTGGCCCTGGCCTGGCCCTGGCCCTGGCCCTGGCCCTGGCCCTGGCCTGGCCTGGCCCTGGCCTGGCCTGGCCTGGCCCTGGCCTGGCCCTGGCCTGGCCCTGGCCCTGGCCTGGCCTGGCCCTGGCCCTGGCCTGGCCTGGCCTGGCCCTGGCCCTGGCCCTGGCCCTGGCCTGGCCCTGGCCCTGGCCTGGCCCTGGCCCTGGCCCTGGCCTGGCCCTGGCCTGGCCTGGCCTGGCCTGGCCCTGGCCCTGGCCCTGGCCCTGGCCCTGGCCCTGGCCTGGCCCTGGCCTGGCCCTGGCCCTGGCCTGGCCCTGGCCCTGGCCCTGGCCCTGGCCTGGCCTGGCCTGGCCTGGCCCTGGCCCTGGCCCTGGCCCTGGCCTGGCCTGGCCCTGGCCCTGGCCCTGGCCTGGCCTGGCCCTGGCCTGGCCTGGCCCTGGCCTGGCCCTGGCCCTGGCCCTGGCCCTGGCCCTGGCCCTGGCCTGACCTGGCCTGGCCCTGGCCTGGCCCTGGCCTGGCCCTGGCCCTGGCCCTGGCCCTGGCCCTGGCCCTACCCTAACCTACTGCCTCCGACCCTCTACCCCTCCGACCCTCTACCCCTCCGACCCTCTACCCCTCCGACCCTCCGACCCTCCACCCCTCCGACCCTCCGACCCTCCGACCCCTCCGACCCTCCGACCCTCTACCCCTCCGACCCTCTACCCCTCCGACCCTCTACCCCTCCGACCCTCTACCCCTCCGACTATTTTTTTCTCAAGACCAGCTCAAACATGAACCAAGAGGAAAGAAAAAACAAAGAGGAAGAAAACAGAAGAGCATGACATCACAAAAAAGCAAAAAAAGAGAACATGCATGGGGTTTCTAGTGGAGGATGTGGAGCTGGATGACTTTAGCGGGATCGAGTTGTAGCAGTAAAACTTTAATAAATGAAAATAACAAATACTCAGGAGCTTAACACACAGGGACAGAAGCAACTTAGATGTAAAAACAGACAAGGAACTTGAAATGGAGTGTATATACAGAGACTAAATGAGTGAGTCAACAAAGGGCAGGTGGACACACTAGGGTGCATAATAACAAACATACAGGAAACTAGTTCTCACACACAAAAAAAAAAAAAAAAAAAAAACTAAGACAGGAAATCTACAGGAACCAGAACAAAACTGACAACTACTTTTAAGTCATTTTGAAAATTTGAATGATATAAATTTACAAATAATACGAAGGGGCCTGTGGGCACAAGTACAAGAATAAAAAAAGTACATAAAACAAAAGGGTACTGACAAAAAGAAAGAGTTAACAAAAGGCTTTAACAAAAACATTGCTGAAACATAATAATAATAATAATATTTTATTTTATTTAATAGACCTCAACCCAAGTACAAAAATACTTCACAATGAAAGCATAAATACAAAAGGCATAAAACAAACAAAAAAGTCAGTTCATAGTTCACAAATACAGTCACTGTCTTACAAAGCTTTACAATATATGAAGGGGCATACAAGGCAAATAATGCAAGGAACAAGTGAAGGGTAGATAAAAGGCAAAAAAAAAAAAAAAGTAAACAAGACTTAAAAGGGAACAACAGGGGAAGCCATAAATGTAAAACTTCATGTCTGTGACATTAATATAATAGAAATCTTAAACCTTAAAATTACTTTATGCTCCTGTGCTAAGTACAAAGACAATGCAAGGCATCAATACTGAACCATGAAGTACAAAGCAAAAGCTGCTCTAAAAAAAAAAAATGCATTGAAAAGCACAGTTAAATTTGACTGACAAACATAAATAGGACAAAAAGGCATGAATACAAGGGGTATAAGAGAAATAAAAGCACAGAAGAATGTGAGCACAGAAGAATACAAAAGTTCAAAAATCAGAAATAAAAAAGGAACACATGAAACAGGCATAAATATATACAAGTGTAAAGAAGGTCATTAAGTCATAGCATAATACAAAAAAAAAAAAAAAACAGATACAAAACAGCTGATTTATTACAAAAAAAAATAAAAAAATAAAATATTTACAAGGAACAAAAGGCATAGGCTTAAATTAAAAGGGCACAAATGTAAGTCATGCAGACAGGTTTAACAGCATATTAGAGAGCAAATTACACCAACTACAACAAATGATTCAAGACTGATTTTTCTTCAAAGTCTCAGACACAAACAAGTACAGCTAAAATGTAGAGCATTTGTAAACACCGAAACAAGCTTGGCTGAAAACTTAAATATCTTGTTAATGTTGACAATGCACCAATGATCAGCTATCCCTGAAGCTTTTTAGTGCACCTTGCTAAATGAATCTCTGCTGCTTAATTCTCACAGAGTGCGGGGCGCCCCTATATATCTGAGCTTAAGTGGCTTTGAATATTAACCTGCACTCAATTGCTGTTCTGTTTCTATAGTAGTAGACCTTACATTGGTTGAGGCTGCATTGAAGGACAGCCAAATTCTCCATAAAACTGTTGGGGAGCCAGTTTACTGCTTGAGCATATAAAATGAGCATATGGGCACAGATATAATACAAGGTACATAAAATAAAAGGGTACAGACAAAAATAAAAGAGCATAACGGCTTTGTAGGCGGGGAAAAAAACCACACACCACACACACACACACACACAACAATAACCCAAGTGTATAAAGACAAAAGCATAAACAAATTTGTAAAAAAAAAAAGTGAGAAAGGGCCATACAATAGCAAAAAATAGCAGGTAATGCAAGAAACAAATAAAAAGTATAATGCAAACGGCAAAATCATTAAAACAGTAATTAAAAAGGTGTACACACCAAAAGCACAGTCAGAAAAAAAGATAAACAAAGACTTAAAGGGTATAAGAGGTGAAGCCATGAATACAAAAAGCAAAAGTTGTCAAGTCATTTTCACATGACATTTAAACAGAAATAAATAGCTTTAAATTAAAGAAAAAAAAAAAAAAAAGAAAAAAAAAAGAAAAGCATAAGAACGTGAATAAGTCATAAGTACAAAGACAACAAGGACCATAAAAGGAAACTTTCATACAGCAAAAACATAATTAGAGAAAGGTTCGTAGTGACTGAACGAAACTGCTGAAAGGGATCATTGTCACAGCAAACAGAATAGATTCAAAAAGGGATAATAAATGCAAGGGCCAAAAAGGCATTGGCTTAAATAAAAAGGGGCACAAATATGAACCATGTAGACAGGTTTAACAGCATATTACACAAAAGCACACATCCACACTAACTAGAATCAAGATTCAAGACCGACTTTCTTCAAAGTCTCATACACAAGCAAGCAGAGCTGAAATGTAAAGAGCATTAGTAAACCCTGAAACATGCTTGGCTGAAAACTTTAACAGCTTGTTAATGCACCCGTTCAGCCATCCCTGATCTACTAACCCGCTCTACTGGCCTGAAGTGGTCTGTCGATTCCCAGTTATACTCCTGATCTATCCTTGTATTCCTCCAGTGTTCTGCTAGTATCCCATTACCTACCTGTGTTTCCTTACCTGTTCCCCAGCTCCACTACTCACCTGTTCCAACCATCCAAGTAGCATGTGCTCTCCAGTCTCCTCCACTCACCAGTCATAGTCCTTCCCTTTTACCAGGTAGCTTGGGATGAGACTGTTATTAATTATTCAGTCATCAGTAACTCTGACTTTGGCTATTGCTCGCCTGTTTCAGTGCATTCCATCTGTTCAATAAATTCCTGTTTGGGTTTGAGGATAATCCTGTCTCTGAGTCTGGTATTCAGTTACATTATACAGTACAATACAAATTACAATAACAGCTTTACAGTAAAAATAGGAAGGGGCATAAAATCATCAAGTCTATGGGAACAGGGCCATAAAACAGCATAAAACGCAAACTATGCAAGGAGTACAAATGAAAGGTGGATAAATACAAGAGACATTAAACCATAAAAACAAACGGGAAAAGTTAAGGCTGAAATTGAAGAAAGAAAAAAAAAAAAAATAATCAAAAGGACAGTCAGACAAAAATGGGAATAAAGAAACATAAATGCAAATGGGCGTTAAGACAAACACAAACAAGTCTTGAAGGGGAACAAGAGGTGTAGGTATAAATACAAAAGCAGCAAAAAAAGTCAAACCAGTTTCATGAGTATGGTGTTATACAAAGCAAATTACTTATACAGCATTTAAGTACAAATAAAAAAAATAAAAATAAAAAAAAAAGCATTAGGATTGTCAAAGTTTGTAGTTGTCACAATAACAGAAGAGGATAATGCGATGATAATGCAAAAGACACAGTCTTTACTTATAAGCAGTTCAAGACAGCTGAGATACAAGCAGGTGAGTAGGCAATTCATATAACATAGAACTTAACTGAATGAGAAAGAGTCTTTATGTTTTGCAGGTGCTGGCTGTCATGACTGAAGGACAGGCTGAAGACAGGCATGACACAGGTAAGTATCCAAGGTGAGTAGATGGGCAAGTCCTTCTGTATGAAACAACGTAGGTAAGCAGTTCTTGGGCAAAGACAAGATAACTAATAACGATGAGACCAGACAATGAATGAGTGTTTGGCGCTTGCTTATATAAGGAAACTGATGAGGTTGATGGTAAACAGGTGTGAATGTGTGCAGGTGATGGCCAGGGAGGATTATGGGAAATGTAGTGTGTTGTGGTGACAGGCATGGTGAATGGAGATTGTGATAGTAGTGACTTCATTGCAGAGAAGGAACGTCGCACACTTGTACAAGTACATGCTCCCTCTGTTACATCTGAACAACTGTACGGAGATAGAGGGTGCTGTTCAGTGGTTGTCCTGAAAGCCAGTGTCAAAGCCTTTAAATTTGTTAATATCCGAGCCAGCGGAATAAGATCAGGAGGTGACAGGTTGTTACTTTAGCTGATTGTAAAACATGTGCTTCTAAGTTCAAGGATCACCCTCAGTGTCTTAGTTACACTGGCTGGAAGGCCAGTCAATATAAAAGAGGACTAAAACACCACAGGTGTAATACAAAGGGGAATAAAAAGACAAAAAGATACACAAGCAAAACAAATACACAAGCAAAAGCATAAAAAGGTAAACAAAAGTGGTATAATACACATAGCACAAAATAAAGAAGTAAAGACAAGTGCACAAATACAAGGGACAAACAGTTTAAAATACAGAGAGGCAATAAAAGGGAATGCACAAGACAAAAGTATACATAAATGGAAATACAAAAAAAAGCAAAGCACATATTCTCAAATCAATTATAATTAAGTTAGAAAAGTAGTTTTACAATAAAACAACAGAAAGGGCCATAAAAAACGTGCATAACAGTTGAGTTACATTTATAGTGACTTAAAACTGGTTTGAATAAATTAAGTGTAAAAGGGCTTGATGACTAAACATAAAGGCTTTGCATAATTAAAAAATAAAAAGTGCCATAAAACATGCAAAATAGTCAAGTCAAAATACAAATTTAAACATTGCAATAGGGCACATAGTATAAATAAATACTAGAACTAGACAAATGCAAAAGGACATTAACCCAAAGCCAAAAGGAATACAGAGGGATACATTTGACAAAGCCTCAAATAGAAAAAAGACCATAAAAGCAAAATGGATATTCAAATAAAATGTTCATTAATACAAAGGCATAATACAAAAAAAAAAAAAAAAAAAAAAAAAGCACTTCAGAAATGTGGAGAACCTTTGCAAACATGCAAGCAAACAAAACATTAACAGCTTGTTATCATTGGTTTAATAGCTAAACGCACAAATGGTCGACCTTCCCTCAAACTTTTTTGTGTATTGTTAAATACATCTTTGCTGCCAAATTTGCTTATAACCAAGTTTAACCTAACCAAACATTGGCTGGTCAGAGGCTGCATTGCAGAATAGCCATATTCTCCAAAGCTGTTAAGGAACATGGCTCAACCCAATAAAGAGATGAGTAGGAACAAATTGATACCTGGAGTCAAATTCAAAGATTTATATAAAAAAATAAATACATAAATAAAATAAAAAAAAGAGCTCTCCACCTTCCCAAAGTTCAAAAAGCAAATGAGGGTAGAAGAGTTTAATTCTGAAGGCTTACCTAGGTATATGATTTCAAATATCAACAATGTCCAACAGTGTTTTTGAAATATGGCTTACCCCATCTTTAATACTAACACTTACTATTCTAGATCTATTAAAAAAAACAACTTGCTACATGTACTGTGCTGGACTGACTGGGACTGGTCACGTCACTTGCATATTGTTGCCCTATTGTTAGTTTGATTGCTTCTACTGCTCTACTCATTTGTAAGTTGCTTTGGATAAAAGTAAATGTAAATATAATGTTTCTTTCTTAGTGTAACCGGTGGCTTGCAACGGCCAGTGTGATGTGCGGCCAGCTATGAAAAAGAAAAATGGCATCTATGCTAATATTAGTCTATCTGTTTATCACGAGGTATACCATAGTCAGCTGGATCCGGGCCGTATCCAGATCAGAAAAACGACCTGCGCCTAGACACGACCACAACGCATCCTTGCAGTGTCAGCTGAGATTGTGTCAACTAGATCATCCCCTGTGAAGGCCTTACCAGCAAAACTGTTTCCATACCGGCGTGATGAATCCGATCTTCAACCAGATGGAACTGGATTAAATATTTTGACTGTTGCAATCCCAATCTGATTTATGACCTGTAACGCTGCCTGAATCATAATCATGCACTGTTCGTTGGACAGAGGAGAACTGGCCCCCCGACTGAGCCTGGTTTCTCCCAAGGTATTTTTCTCCATTTTTGTCACCTGTTGGAGTTTGGGTTCCTTGCCGCTGTCGTCTCTGGCTTGCTTAGTTGGGGACAATTGATATTCAACAATCTTTTTGATCTGCCTGCACTGACACCATTGTATGCAAACTGAACTGAGCCGGACAATGACATCACTGTTTTCTCCAGAGCTGCTGTATAGATAAATTAACTAAATTAATAACTAATGATTTTTGCAAAGGAATGAATCAATACTGAACTTACTTAAGCTGGACAATGACACTGTTTTCTTCCAGAGCTAGACCCAGACAGCAACATAGCGTCAGACCAGATCCGGCCCACATCTGGTCCACGTGTAATCCACATGTACCAGATGTGGGCCAGATCTGGGCCACACTATGTTGCTGTCTGGGGCGCTAATAAAAACTTTGTTGTTTTGTATTATTTTCCTGTTATCACTGTAAAGCTGCTTTGAAACAATCTACATTGTAAAAAGCACTATATAAATAAAGGTGAATTGACTTGACTTGATAATGAGCATGAAGAAATGGTGATAATAGTGTTTGGACTGCATTTTACAGAAAATTTGTGGGGTATTCAACATGATGGATATTTACGATTCGAGATTGGTGCGGCCCCGACGTTCTTCCGAGAAGATTCAATCACTCTTCTTAACACACATCCCACCACAGGAAATCTGATAAGATAATCTGTAGAACCATCAAGATAATCAGGACACTACCATTATAAGATTGTCGGAAGGGGAGAATTGGGCCCCAAATTGTCCCGATTATCTTGTACTATCTGAACTGCTGTCAGGTTATATGTGAATGTGCTGTCTGGATTACTTATGCTTACAGTTTAACACTTAAGCGTTTAATCATATCTGGCAACTTGAAAAAAATGCTTTAGTGGAGTCTATAAAACATTTAACGATCTATAAGCATTTCACAGATTTCTGTCTACACCAATTATATAAATCTATCCTGTCAGTATACCATAGTTATAAAAATGAACTAGATCTATGCATTTGTTTCCCTTCAAAGGGATGGAAACCCATAGAAAAATATAAAACTTACAAGATTCCTTATCCTGTGGCTCCCTCTAGTGGGCAACATTAATATCACAGTTTAGACTTTTTTGTTAGCCTCCCGAGCATCATAAATTCATGAAACTAAGCTTGTTTGCTCAGATTTCTTCTCCACGTCATTTAATGTTAAAGAAAAGATCGAATATCTAATATCAAACCAACTTTATTGTTTTTTTATGTCACATATGAAATGTTTTTTTATGATCACAAGAAAACAACTTTTGTTATGTCGAGATCACAAGAAAATGAAGAGAAAACAAGGAATAAAATAATAATGCATGGCCTCTTAAGGCTTCCGTAGTATCCTTTGTTCCATGTTGAAGCAAAGAAACTATAACAAAGAAGCACTAACCACACAGATTATCTATACTAATAATTTTTATGCTTATACCTTGGTTATTTTTTTTATTTGTTACAATACTTAATTATGTTGCATCTGTTTAACAGCAGATACTTGTGATCATGACAATGGTGTTGTGTTGTTTAAAAACTGAACTTATCATTTTTATCCTTCAGGATGCTCACTGTGTTCAAACTGATTTCACTGGCAGGTAAAGTAGGGTAGAAACCCAAAGTTTTGACTTTGTATTAAACATGCTGGGAATAAAACAGTAATTAACTAACTAACAAAGTAAAACAATTAAATAAGTTAAACATGCTCAAACATTACAGGTTAGGATTGTTTGATCTAGAAATACTGTATGAACAATGTAATTTTCTGTGCAACAGTAAATGAAGCAAATGTAATCTTGTCTAATTCAGTCTTACTCTAAAAGTCTTGTTCTGTTGTGCTTGAGGACTATGAAGACGTAGAACACCGACTGTCAGTACAAGAGGAATAATGAGATGTTAATAAAGTTAAGCTTATACTTAAAATTACTGGGTCATTCTATAATTTAGGGTACATTTCATGTCCATTGATATGATATTTCTGAAGAAAATTGTTAGAAAAAATATCATTATTTTATCCATTAAGAGAATCTCACACCAATATTTTATGCACCCTGTTTTTCAGTTTGCTTGGAATTGCCTTTGTGTCCCTTAAATTACAGGTTTTTTTTCAATGTCCCCTTTTTGAAGCAAGTGGGTCTTGAGTTCCATTGGATGTTTCTCAAACGGGAAGGCTGCATCAGATTTTATGATTCAAAATATTCAAATTCTTTGTATTAAAATCTTTATTATATTAAATAGCTTTTCATTAATACGGAGTCCCACAAGGCTCAATTCTTGTGCCACTCCTATTAAACCTGTACATGCTGCCACTGAGCCAAATAATGAAAAAGAACATTGCATTTCATTTAGAAACAAAGATGAAATTCTCAAGGTGAACACATACCTTGAGGCTAGGGGTCAAACAACAAAAAATCAAGTCAGGAATCTTGGTGTGATTCTGGAGTCAGACCTTAGTTTCAGTAGTCATGTAAAAGCAATAACTAAATTATAACTAAATGTAAAACATTTAGGCTAAACATTTTCTGGGTAAATGAGCAAAAACCAACATCCCGCCTAAGACATCAAAGACATCAGAAGGAAGCACTGAGTCTTTGTCCAGTCTTGTGTCATATAAATCTATATTGAACAATTGTCAATAATATTTTTTCTGTCTTAGGCTATGTTCACATCTGTGAACACTCATCACCGCTGGAAAAACTACATGACACGCTGCACCTTTTATTAATGCCAGGATTGTGTTTTTTGTGTTACCTTGGAGACCACAAGGGGTCGCTGTGTGACTGGACTTTTCCAAATGCCATTTTTTTTCCTCACTTTGGAGAGAATGAGAAACAGCATCTGGTACGGAAGCCCTTAGAGGCCAATGCATGCATGCATTATTGTATTCTGTCAGGCAAAACCCCGCAAACTTTGACTGTATTTGGTCCCCTTTACTTGATGTCCCCTTTTTTCTTGTTTTAATTCTGGACTTTATTATTTTCATTTACATGTTCATTAATTATTGTATTTCTACTTTTAACAATGTTAATAATGTGAGAAACGTATGCTTAGTCAATTCAAATAACCAGTCATATACCAGTGGTAAATTTGAACAGAAATCATACTGAGTAGGTACTTCTAAATAAGTATTTAATTTGTAACCGGTAAAAAAACTAATTTCTATATAGTATGAATATGGGTACTATGAATAAATTTCAGACGTACTAAATTCGTCATGTTGTCACTGTCATGTGACCTACCAGCGTCAGTCGCGTCGCTTCAGAGCCATTCACAAATCCTCTCCCGTGGCCTCATGGGATATTAAAGTGTCTATTAGATACACACTTCAGAATCTCAATGGAAGTAGTAGGTCATCTGGGTATTTTTCACCTACTATTTTACGAATACTGATTACATACTGATTTTCACCTACTATATAGTAGGAAAGTATGCATATTCGGATGCAGCCTATGGGTGGTTTTCAATTGGAAGGTGAGAGTCATGGCAGATGCACGTCACACGACAGGTTGCTCTCGCTCACACATACGCAATGCAAAACAGAACAGAAAGCAGAGTAACCTGAACCAATTCAAACTACCTGTATTAATCCTTTGAACATCTTATTCTGATCTTCCTCTACATTATGCTATAATCCAGTTTCATAACTCACTGTGTGAATTTAAACAAATAGGATGACATGAAATATTAATAAATGTGTATTTTATTATTATTAATGATAGTTTCTCTTCAATTAACATTGCAGATACAGAATAAAAAAGAGAAAAATTCAAAAACAGGAGACAAACAGAACCTTAATCTTTAGTGTAAGATTGGTGAAAGTGCCAGAGACAAATTCTGTGCTATATATTATTATTATTATTATTAATATTATTGTTATTTATTTTGATCAGTAATATCAGAAATAGTCATGAAACAATTTGCCACTCTCTTGGAAAATGCCAACTGTTTTTTTTTTTTTTTTGTTTGTTTTTTTTTCATGAATGTGGCTAGATTGTCTTCAATTTTTACCGTTTCAATTTATATTTACACAATGTAATAAAAAATACAAGAAAAAAATCCTTGTAAAAATATGAAAAGTAAAATAATAATGTGGGAATAATTAGATTGGTGTCCTCTCAAATCAGCTCCTCGGGCTTCACCGGGTCAGTGATTGTGAGAGGAGCTCAGCACCAACAGATTATTCCAAACAGCCAAACAGAGCTGGCATTTACAAACTGGAAATCTGGGGTCTGTTTAGGATGAAATGCTTAATGAGAAGGTTGGCATGACCCTGTTTTTTTTTTGTTTTGTTTTGTTTTTTTTCCGCCTCTGTGAGTTACAGATTTTTGCATATGATTTGTTCTTAATATTAAACAATGATTCTTTTGGCACTACTGATAAAATAAGCAATGTGAATAAAACATGGGGTCTTATGCTGTGAATGAATGAATTTTGATCTTTTTTCTCCTATTTAAATCCAGGGTTATATATCCACCAGCACATCTGAGAAGGCAAAATATATGTACCCATCGCTAATTGCCAGCTTTGGTTTCACTTAATTTGCATGCTAACAGAGTTTTGAGTTATTGATGTAAAGCCTTCATTAGATTGACAGTGAGACTTAAAAACATGGCATCTAAAACTAAGCTGAACGTCTGCACAACTCAGAACTAGGCTGCGCAGTGTGTGTGACGGGGCAGCTTCATTAATGAATACCTGGACAGTCCAGCACACGAGGGCTGACTGACTGACCCTCTTATAAAAACACCGGACATTCGCGTTCCTTTAAATTTGGTCCTCTACTTGTCTTGCATTAAGCTACGAGAGTAGAGGTGTGTGTAAGCTGCCCCTAGTTGCTGACACAAGACTGGCCCATTGTATAAAATGAGGTAAAAATTGGCCCAGGTCTGCTCCTCCCCCTAATGACAGTTTCTACATTTACTACAATAGAACGTGTAAAACTTCACACTGATGAGGTGGAGAGAAGTGATGTGATGGAAGTACCTTATAAAGAGTGATAGAATGCAGTACCAGTCGGTGTTTGTTGTGGAGCAGCTGGAGGCACTACAGTGGAGGTTAACAGGTTTTAATGTGCAGTGAAGAGAACAAGTAATGTAACTATTTAGAGACAGATTAAGCACTTTTTCTGATGTGAAAATGTCTTTGCAAATATATATATATAGAGAGAGATAATTATATCATAAATTGAATACATATCTAGTTGCTATGCGCAGTCAGAAATGGCAGAAATGCCAGTATCATTGGGAAAATTAAAACACAAATACTGGTTTTCCCCTGCTCATCCATGATTTGACAGGGACATTAAAAATACTCTTGTCATTTTTTTTCTCTCTGAATTGATGAGCTAAAATGTCTCTCCAGTGCTTCCATTAGTGGAATGAATGAAATGTGACTTATTATATGTCTTCCCAAGCAAATCCTTTTGTTATAAAAATATACTTTTTCTTTTAAAATAATATACAGATTTTCTTAAGTTCGCCCGTCCTATCAAGCTGAACAGCAAGGCTGTTTTTACTTCTTTCTTCTAAATAGAAAGTCTCAATATATTAAATAGAGAAACAGAGAGCAGCAGAGACACTAGAGCATCATAATGACATCTAGTTTTTCCTCGTGAATGTCGTCTGCTCGGCCGTTCATTCAGGAAGAAGAAGAGCTTTCAGGCCTCAGTAGCATTTGCATAATAGTGTGTTTTTCTTAGATCTCATCGACCAACCAAAAAAAAAAAAAAAAAAAAAATCTCAAAAGAGGAAAACATCACAATGGCACAAATTCTGTAATGACTTAGAAAACAAGTATTATTTCAAACAGTAGGTCAAGAGAAAAACACATCAGCCTTTACTCTGTCTCACGTGTCTCTGCTCAGTCATTTTATAAGGGGAAAAAGAACAAATCAGACATGGTAAAAAAAAATTCAAATGAAAACAAAAGATGCTACAAAGAAACTGCAAACGATATGTACAAGACCCTGTATTCCTTGAGACTATATGAACGAGCTGTTTGTGAGAGAATGAAACTGAATGGGCTCTCTTAATCTGTCATCTCAGCCGCCTGTCTTGAGATTTCACATTGTTTCGAATCCCTGTGAATCATGTTGCAAAGTCAACAGCAGCGGTTTTTAAGGGTCTTAAAAAGTGCCATTAACATTCGACCAATAGAAGCGGTCCCTTCCCGGCGATGTCACCAGATCACACTGGAAATGCTGGTTTCCCGGGGCAACAGTGGCAGCATAGCATTGTTTACATGTTGCTCCTCTATGGCCTGCTGCTGCTCGCGGGGCAGCTTCCCCTGCGCTCGCTGGCCGTTCAGTAGAGTCATGGGGATGTTGCAGTAAGTGTGCTGGTTGCCAAGTGATGACAGAGGCGGGAGGGTCCCAGAGGAAGGAATGTCATACTCATAGCTCCTGTAGTAGTGCTTCTGTCGCAGCTGCGTGTGGTATGTATTGTGGAAGGTAGAACGCAGCTCAGGGTGAGCGGTGGCCATGGCGGTGGAAGTCGCTGCAGCCATGGAGATTGCAGAGACTGTCTGCAACTCACCAAACGGGCCCTGCTCACTGACATCCAGCACCTGCTCATGCGACAGCTTGGGCTCAGGCCGCTTAAAGGGCATTTCATACTGCAGCTGCTTCCAAAACTTGGAGTTGAGCTTGCTGCTCTTGGGTCCCGGCCACTTGATGACCGTTAGCAGTTTTATGGTATGTTTGAGAGCTTCAACTTCCTGGTAGTTCATGATTCCCCGCAACTCAGTGCATTCGATGAGGATGACTTTGATCTCTCCGGTGACCAGCATGTTCCGCAGCCGCGTCTCCAGCTCAAAGATGCTCCAGCCGCGCCTCACCACGTAGTTAGGCGTCATAACGATGATGAGACGTTTACTCTGGTCAACGCAGCGAGCCACGTCCTCAATGTAGGCTGAGAGAGAGAGAGAGAGAGAGAGAGAGAGGCAGAATGTCAGTAGCATCCATGTGTTAAAAATTTCAAACATCATTGTTTTCATGCAAATAAAACAGAAGGAAACACAAATCTAATGTGTCCTAAATACTGCCATAGCATTGCACTGCATGTAGAGTAAAACTCTCTGCCAAAGAACTTCACTAATATGTGACAAAACAGCAGAATGACTTAATGAAGGAACACACTGAAAACACAGGACGGGGGAACAGGACAGACAAAGCAACATCAAACACAAATCCTGCTCTGACCTCATGGAGCCGAAGTCTCTGAATAAGGCAGTTTTATACATTGACCTAAAATAGCATTGATGAGAAAACGAAACTCGTTCAGTGCTGCATTACTCTGGCCTAAACCTGACAAAAAAGAGTGAAAGAGAGCGATCTCTCTGTGTGTGTGTGTGTGTGTGTGTGTGTGTTAGATGACTAGACACATCTAGTCTAAAAGGTCTTATTATGGAAATTGTGGACAGTGACAGACAGACTCTCTCTCTAGCCCTACTTTACAATAAATAGTAAAAACATAATAATGCTGTTCAACACTCATGCACCATTCTTTCCCTAAATCACTAATGCACTTGCTCTCTAACAGAAGAACTAGATACTCTAATTTTACACATTCAGAAAATAATGGTGACCGGTTCAACCTAAATCAGCGCCATGTCCCAATTTCCCCCAAAGGTGAAGTTTGTAAAAGTGTGTGAGTCAGATTTGTTGACACAAGTGGAAAAGGCTAAGGAAGAATACCTCTAAGGAGTCTTGTGTCATCCTGGAAATGATCATTGCTGAAACCTAGACATAAATATTTCAACATTGAAAGTCTGATCAGCCGATTCAGCATAAACTTAAAAAAAAAAAAAAAAAAAAAAAAAAACAGTGAGGACTTCCACAAGAGAAACTGGCATAACTGTATCTTTTTGCCTTAGGATTTTCAGTTAGAATCACCAGTTTATCCAGCTTAATATGGGACTGAGGGACTGCAGGGCTAACAAAGCTAACAGAGTAAGAAAATGTACACTGTCCCATGGCTTGAGCCTCTCATTA
The DNA here is from genome assembly GCA_039654765.1 of Mylopharyngodon piceus. NCBI lineage: Eukaryota > Metazoa > Chordata > Actinopteri > Cypriniformes > Xenocyprididae > Mylopharyngodon > Mylopharyngodon piceus. The sequence goes on along the minus strand of JBCHWC010000145.1, from coordinate 694,339 downwards.
AAGATTCATTACAAGTTTATCTCCTAAACACAAATCAATCCTTTTGTTTAGCCCTGATTATGAGCACCTCGTCCCATATTAACATCTAACAGTCCCCAGACAACAGACAGAAGTGTATACAAAACACACATGGAATTTTTCAAGTAAAAAGGGCAAGACAGATACAGTATATGTGTTGAATCACATGAGCAAACAAAAACACAAACTTAAGAAATACAAATACAAACAAATAATGTACAAGAAGCCTCAATGAAAGCACAGATATCAGATCTAAAATATTATTCACAGACCAAACAAATAAAAGCTTATCAAACAAAAGTAACTTGAAATGAAAAATGATGCTGAAAATAAACATGAAACTTTCTCCATACAACATTCAACAGGATGAAGATGCAACTCTACACAAACAAGGACACACATATGGCTTGTTTCCACCAAGCGGTACAGTTCGGTTCAGTTCAGTACAGTACGATTCGGGATGGTAAACCTTGATCCGTGTGTCTCTTACTTGATAGGCGTGGTGTATGCTGGAAAGTAGCGATTGATGTCATTCTTGCGTGAAGAAGAAAGTGAAAGTAAACAATAATGGAGGACATACTGCAGTTTTGTTTGAGCAAAAGCTGAAGGCTGCAAAAGGAAAAACAGCCAAAAAATACACATTGTGTTGCAACGGTATTGTGTTGTCTTTCCCCTTGTAGAACGCGCAGGTGAAGATTGTCTGACAACCGATCAACGTTCTGCAGTGACTGTAGCTCCACCCTTTTGGTACCTGTACTATTGGTACTATTGTGTTGGTACCCCAACGGAAGGTCCCGAAAAAAGTGGTATGGTACGGTTCGGAATTAGGGTACCATTCACAACTTTCACAAAAAAAAAAAAAAAAAAAAAGCATACCATACTGCAGTGGTTCCCAAACTGGGGTACGCTTACCCCTGGGGGTACGTGAGGTGACGGAGGGGGTACGCGAACAAAATGCCGAATTTTGCCGTTCATTTAATTCTTCCCCACCTTAAAATATCATTAAAACCGAGCATGTATTTCTAACAAGCACAACGCCGTAAATACATGACATCCAATCAAAATACCACATCTCAAAACTGACTGCAGCGTGCATACGGGTGCCTAAAAGTTGCGTGCAGGGTCTGCTGCCTTACCAAATCGCGCTACATTACTGGCGTTCTCAACAGTGTACCTGTAGATTTAGCACTTACTAGCATGAAGAACAAAAATAGCCTGGCACAGAAAGTGCATAGAGATCAATTTAAGATTTAAACTTTACCTTTTGTGAATTCTTGTTTTTAATGTTGATAATATTATATGAGCAAGAATGCAAATCCAAATATTCACACGATTGCAAATGTGACATATTACAACAGTTCAACAAACAAAAAGTGATGTTCTTCACAGTATTTTTAGTATTTGCTCTATTTTGCAACAAAATAATAGTTCCAACGAAAGCCACGGCAGACCTAAAACACACAGTGCTGTTTCATGAACGAATCTGCGGCTTTGAACGAATCATTTATGAAAGTAATTGATTCAATGATTCATTCATAAATACAGCCACTTATTCGTTACTGAATGAATGACAAGATGACTCACGCATTAAGACAGTGACTTACCGCCACCTACTGGCGGTTTTAGTATTTAAAAGAATCACTTTTCACGTTATCATCATTGCATATTTCTCTTTTGAACATTTTTTATTTATTTAAAACATTATTAATGTTGTAAAGGTATTTATAAAGATTAAAAAATGCTCTGGAAAGTCAATTTAGGGGGCAAATATTGTCCCTTAATGGAAAAGGTGCAGTCTAAGTGGAAGAGAGGGGGTACGCAGAAGGATGGTAAATGCCTCAGGAGGTACTCCACTCTAAAAAGTTTGGGAACCACTGCCGTACTGTACTGTACTGAACTGTACCGCTCAGTGGAAACGAGCCAATAGTCATACGTGTTTACACACACCTTACAACTAATGAAACTTACTTCCAGTTGGGATCAAGTCCCTGTCAGGAATGAAGAGTTTATACCCATAATGCTTTTCCAGAACATCTGGCAGAATCTCCAATGCAAAACGTTCTTCCTCTCTGGTTTCCTGACTCCACTGGTCTGGATCCACTTTAGTGTAGGACACGTACGCATCATAGTCTTTATTTTCTTACAACACACAAACAGAATGGACACTCACAATTATATGCATTCATAGCTTGTAAGTATTAGCAGTATTTTTGATCCTGAGCAGTAGCTACAGTATTGCCTTCACACCGGAACACATCTTGGCTGTGTTCATGAAGGATTGAGATCTCAAAAGGCTTGAATTTGGTACCTACAAACATGAAATATACTCACAAACCTCTGCCACTTAATTATGAAAGAGAGTTTCATTATGAAAAGCAGCTTTCGGTAACAGACTTTAAAATGACAGGTGTTTTCTTCACTTTATTTACCTGTGTGGATGAAATTCACTATGAGTTTGAATAAATCTGCCTGTGTGTCTATGAGGAAGTCTCAAGCTCAGTGTTGACTTCAGCAGAATGTGCCACACTGTCCACTACAAATGGACAAGCCCTGATTCCTTTAAACTTTGAGAAAATGGAAAATCAGTTTTTGCCTTCCTGGAGAGGCACAATTAGAGAAAGTTTAATAGTAAATTAAAGTCAAAGGTGTTTTACTGTCCCTCTGCCTTCCTATTTCTTATATTCCTTCCCCATCTGCCACAGAGGCCCAAAAGCAGAAGTTACATAAATAGTTTAAAGAAACTACTGATTGTTTGTAAGGATTATGGTGTTTCAATATTTATTCGTATATGCAATCAGCCTATATCCGAGGGACAAAATAATGACAAAACCAATCAGCTAAAAATCCCTTTCTTGGGAAATGTTAATGTTTATAAAAATATGTTTCTCAATAATCTGACCAAATGTTTGGCCAATAATGCATTTCAATGCCTCATGCCTCTTTATTGATTAATTTATTGTGAAGGAAAAACTGCAAAGCAAAAAATTATCCACCATAATGACTCAAGAAAAGAATATTAATGAATCTGTCTTTATCTAAGGTGTTCTATTCAGATTGTTAGAACTTCTTTATAATATTTCTTACCTCCGTCCACATCCTCACTGCCAAAGTGATTTCTGTAGAAGAGCATGAGTTCAATTCTGTAACACTTATACAGGGACACCAAAAATATCAACATCAGCAGAATGGCTCCCAAACCTCCAGCCAACTCTACTGTATACATGAGCTCTGCTGAGAGAGAGACAGAAACAGAGAGAGACAGTTATAATATGCACAACATACATCAGCACAGACTCACTCACTCTATCAATGAACAAAGTGATGAGGTCAGATTCACACATCTGTCCTTCAGCTCAGGATGCCTGACACTGTCCATTCCTTTATGTGTGTTAAACATTTCAAACATATGCAAAGTGAATGAACCTTTCATGTATTCCTCTATGTGTGTGTATGTGGTTAAGGTAACAATATCCATGACAATATCCAAAATCCTTGTCCTTGGGAGATCCAACATGAGTGTTCTTGTATACACAGTTTATGAGGACACAAATGTGTATAATGACATGGGTATTACAACGTAAACATGGTTTATGAGGACACTTCCTGTGTCCTCGTAAACCAAATGGCTTAAAAAACATACTAAATGTTTTTTTTTTTTGTTTTTGTTTTTTTTAATTCAAAAAATGCAGACAGTTTCCTGTGATGGGTAGGTTTAGGGGTAGTGTAGGGGGAGAGAATGTACAGTTTGTACAGTAAAAAAACCATTACATCTATGGAGAGTCCCCATAAACCACATATACAAGTGTGTGTGTGTGTGTGTGTGTGTGTTGCTCTGCTGAACACACTGACTGTTGGCTCGTTCACAACTACATCACTGTTGTGCAGGTCATTCCCGAAACACAGATGTCACACAGATGTGCCAGACAAAGAAGAATGAGTGCACATCAAGCAGTCAGGGGCTAATCACACCTGTCCAAATGAGGCCAACAGCAGCGATGTGTTTGTGATGTTGTTCTTCTGTACTCGAGCTGAGTATCTGAGAAAGTCGCTGCTGCAATGTTAAATGCGAGAGAATCATTCACCTCTACTCGGCTGCAGTGGTGGATGAAGAAGAATGCTCTTTAAATGGGCAGAGTTCATGCTGCAACAGACCTGACAGACCCAGCAGACGCTGGTCTTGGGCTCTAGTGTCATGTCAGGTCTGCATCAGCAGCTTTGTTTATCGGTGGTGACATTTGGATTGTTTTAGAGAGCAGAGATGACGGCTGCTATCGCGTGTTTGTGTTCAATGTTCTGGAATGAAAGACGGAGGTGAGGAAACGGCCTCATTGATACAACAGATGCACCGGCTGTGGCTGCTGAGATGTGGCTGTTTTCAAACTCCTTGAACTCTCAATGTATCTGTTTGATGGACATTGTACCAGACAAATGTACCAGGATCAAATGTATCTCATGTGGAATTCCTGAATTCAGTCAGTTATGGATCATCTTCTGTTTGAAGAGACTAAACAGAGGGTGAGAAAGGCATCAAAATACACATACACATATAGACACACAAGGACAAGGAGAGAAGTTAATGTGAGGAGAGAATGAAGAGAGATGAGTGAGGGAAACAGGCAACAGATGTTGTTAAATTGGCCTCAACATCTTCAACCAGAAACAGAACAGCGCCTGCAGACCTCATTAATAACTTACTATAAGCACTGATAGTGATTGTGATTATCAAAAGATCAAGAAAGCAGGAGACACACAAAAGTGAGTGAGAGAGAGAGAGAGAGAGAGAGAGAGACTAGTGTGAAGTATTTGGCATTTGTAGTAGCTGCGTTTACATTGAGCCTAATAATCCGACTGTAATCGAACTAGTAGCACAGTCAGAATAAAAAAGTCACATATAACCACATCGTTTGGAATTAATTTGCCAAAATTTAATTCGAAATATAAGGGGTGGTTTAAACCTTTTCTAATACAATCGAGAGGACATGTAAACACTTGATCTGATTGAAAACCAACACTGGAAAGTACTGCGCATGTGCAATGAAGTAATGGTGCAATGACGTATGACGCATGGAATGAGCTGAAGGGGCGTTTTTGCTGCTTGATAAATATAAGATAAGCAGCAAGACACAAAGCTTCATGTGCTTGTCGTTTCCTAAATTAGGACCCAAAATAGATAGATATTAAGTCTGCTCTTTAAAACAAAGAAAAGAAGCAATGTAGAAGAATGGTTAGTATGCGCAAACAGTGGGAAACTGTCATGTCAAAACATCAACCTGATCACTTTATTTAGTGGTCATGTAAACACTACGTTTGGATTCTTCAATCAGAATGAATTCATTCCGATTGAAACAAAAGGTGTCCATGTAAACGTAGCTACTGTTAGCCTCTAACACTTACACTTTAACATTTCCTTCCTGTTTTAATGCTTTACTGTGTTACATTACTGCAACATTACAGCTAGAAGGAAGTCAAAGTGTTGTGCAGACACGTCTGCTAATCAGATGACCTAGTCTGTCAGCATGTCAGATGGGTTTGTGGATCATTGATTCTGTTGTGTTGTGGTGAACAGCACTTTCCAGAGCCCAGTTTTATGGCAGGGCCCCTTTCTGACTGCAACAGCGGAGAAAGGTTTGCTACATTTCGAGTGGATCTTGGTGGACTAGCACAAACAAATGTCCAACACCATCAGATGAGGATGCTAGAACAACTGACAGACACCTCAAGCGCGGGAAGGACAGGACTTCTCTTTGGTCCACAGGCAGTTTCTGCCCTCCACCCATCTTGAGACTAATTCCCAAGGTTTAAGCCTGGTCCGCCAAAAAAAATTCTTTAGGACCTTTTGGATGTGGCAGTGGTGGCTGAAAGAAAGAGAAGCCACAAGAGTCCATTCATAACTATGTTTGAAAACCTTAAAATTGATGTAAACTACAACACATCCATTTCATTTTTATTCAGAGAAATAAGTACTCTCAGTGGCAGCTATATGTAGTGCAACATCTAGCACAAATTCGGTTGTTAATGTACAAATCAATGCAGACATGACAATCTTTTTCCATCTTGTTTGGATTCTATTTGTTCAGAACATTGCCAAACGTATTCTGGTGGTGGTTTGGAAAGTGAGAAATGCATTGGTAAAACTTTAAAGACACTGTTCTAACTGTGAGCTTTAGATTATTCAGATGAGTTCCACAGGGGAAAGAAGGGCAGGCCACACTGTGTGTTTTCCCCTCTGATGCAGCACTGGAATGAAGTGCCAAATTGCAATCTCCTCCTCATTGGAAAGGGATAAATGTACCCGCAGGCTATATTCAGCCTGCACAATTAAAAACTCCCATAATATACACTGTCTACAATAACTGTACATTTGTACATAACATCTAGAAATTGCACATTTGTAAATTACATAAACTGTACACTTGTATATAACATATCCGTACATTAATTAAAACAGTTATATATTTTTTTCACTAGTTTTCTACCACTTGTCACATGTCTGTCTGTTTTTGCACCATGTTCTGTTTGTCACATGTCCTCCTTTGTTTTTTTTCCCCCCGCCATTAGTTAGTTATCATGGTTTCTCATTTGATTAGTGTCCTCGTTTCAGGTGTGTCTTGTTCATTATCTCATTAGTTCCCTCATTAGTTCCTGTATAAGTACTCCTTGGTTTGTTCACTCTTTGTCCTGTCACTGTTGTATTTTGGATGTGTTTAACTGCCTTTTTGAGTTATTATTAAACCTTTGAGTTCTTTTGGAAACCTGCTTCTCCTGCCTTCTTCCTCCTGTGGTCACACACTGTTACACCACTATATTATATTGCATTATTTAAATGTTTGTTTTCTTATTGTTATATTTCATCTCTACTGTGTAATTCCTATGTATGTCTGCACTATGTCTGTACTTTCTTCTGCAATGGAAGCTCCTGTGGCCAAGACACATTCCTTGTGTGTGTAAACATACTTGGCAATAAAACTCTTTCTGATTCTGATTCTGATTTGAACCGTTGAGTTTTAAAGAAAAACAAATGTCAAGTTTTGTAATGAACTGGGATCTGTCCATATAGATGTATATTTACTTACAGAGCACTGAAGGCATGAAATAAACATCAGAGTGAAGAGTGAATCTCAACTGCAGCATAATCTGCCCAGCTTCATTCTCAGAGTCAATCTCTTTCATGAACAGAACGAAGAGGATCAGTCTGCCATCAAAGCCATTTTTCAGATTCATATTTTAAAAGAGAAATGATTATGTAAAAATATTCTCAACTAAAGGCAACTAGGTCTCTAAGGGAGAAAAAAAAAAAAAAAAAAAAAAAACCTTAATGGTGCAGAAATATCCAGCTAGGCAGGGCAAAAAAATGTTAAGAAACATCATGACAAGTTCACAATGAGCAAACATGAGACAATGAGACATGGAAAAACCTGTCTGAACTCCGGAAAAAAAACGAAAAAAAAAAAAAAAAAAACCTACAGAGATAGGGATATTTCTACATTTCGTTTTTTTTTTTTAAGTTTACAACTTTATTGTTTTTTAACAGATAATTCAAACAGTATGTTTATAGACAAATCTGTTTTTTTCCAGATAATAAATCAAAAACAGGCCAAAATCAGGAAGGATATTGGTTGCCTGAGACCACAACCTGTCACACTGACCAATCATAACTAGCTTTTATTCTAAAATCACTTTAACACTGAGTTGTTTTTCATCAAAACTGAGAGCTCCCGGTAAATAATCAGCAAGCCACATGGATATGGATGTTAAACAGTGTTAAACTTGCTAATGAAAAATTGCCTGTACACAACGCATCTTTTAACCTTTGTGAGGCAGTTTCCTTTATAACAATGTGAATGAATTGATTAGAAGACTATGGAATTGGTGGATGCTGACAGTAGCAGCGGTGTGTACTGTACATTCATAGAAAACATAGGTTTCAAATGTTAGCATCCGCCGCACAATCCTCTTAAGTGTCTCTTACCCCTCTTGCTGAGCTGGATGTTGGCTTGTCGTCTTCCGTGGCCATTTTCCACATAACATGAATAGTTTCCCAGGTCGCTCTCCTCCACGGCGTCTATTGTCAGTGAGATGGACACTTCCTGCTCTCCCAGGTGCTCCCGAATAGTTCTAGAATGGTGGAGAGAAGAAGAGGAGAACTGTTCAACAACCATCTATGATTCAAATCAAATTCACTCTCACATGTTGAACGCAGCCTTTTCCATGTCTTATAGTTCCTCCAGATATTAACATCTATTCTGTTAGTCAGACATCCTAACCCATAACCCACTGTCCAAAAAAACAGTACTCTTATTTTACAGAAGTTAAAACTGTTAAACCCTTTTTTAATTTCAAACCAAAGACAAAATCAGTAAATTACATCTTGCACTGCTATAGCTAGCATTCAACATTAGCTGAACACAGATAACACACATGCTGCTTCCCAATTCACATACTATCTGTCCTAAATAGTATTTGAAATTAGAATTAGTGTGTCCCAAAATTGTAAAAATTGTAGTGTTGAAATGAGTATTCCAAAGATACCCGGATGGTCTACTTTTCCTGGTTAGTATCCAAAGTGCAGATCCATGCACTCTTTTAGGATTTTAACTCTGACAAGATGATTGACAGGGCAGTTTAAACGGTGACAGGATAAACGTAACTAAGAGACTGTCACGCCTGCCTGCCGGAGTGCCTATGATAGCCACCAGAGGGCACTCCTTCCATCTGCTTTAACTCATTATGAACTACATTTCCCATAACCCACTGCCTGTACTAATCATGTTCTGATTACTTCCACCTGTGTCTCATTACCTTGTTAACTCTGCCTATATAAGCCTTGTGTATTCATGCTTTCATTGTGAAGTCTTGTATGTTGTTACACTGCATTGCTGAGAATTGTCCTGGTTTCATGTGTCTTGCTTTTTAGATTCTCTGTCTGTTTTCTGGATTATCCTTTTGTTTTTGTCTGTGTTTTCTGCCTGGTTGCTCTTTTGGATTGCTTGCCCTCCTGCCTGATATATGGATTATGATTCTGAATTGTCCCAATAAAGCTGTGTTTTCAATCTTCAACCAACTAGAGTCATTGATCAGCTGAGGTCAGTTCAGTGTTGATCCAGTTCCACTCAATAACTGTGTAAAGATCATGAAATATGAGATGAGTTCAGTTACTCCGTTATAAAGCAGCATGGTAGAAAATGGTGATTTCATCGTCCAGATCAGTTGAGTTTTTATTCAAATAGTCTCAGTACAGTCAAATCAGGAATATTGCTGAATATTTCGTGTTTGAAAAAGCAAACCCTTCATTTAAAACTATTTTAAATGAAACTAATTGTGTTTTTGTATAGTAACTCTACAGACGCACAGATATGACAAATGTGAAACACTACTATCTTGTGTCTTTTGCTTGTTCAGAAGGCAGTGAAGTGTACAGGTGTTTGTCATAGCGCTCACACGTACATGTATGTGCACAAATACACTGTATATACAGTATGTATGCACAATTAAGGAACTTTATAGTTATTGCACTGAACTGAATCAACAATGAACTGACTTGAGCTGTATAATGACACTATTGGCTTTACCGCAGAATTTGTTATTATTGTGAAGCTGCTTTGAAACAATCTGTATTGTGAAAAGCACTCTACAGATAAATGTGATTTGAATTGAATTGAAATTATTGATAACTACATCTACTCATCAGACATGGTGACACACTGAATAAAGTGAAAATCAGACATTTACATTATGATTAAAAAGCCAATCCTTCATAAAACACACACATAAGACTGTCGAGCACTATGGAGAAGAAAAATAACAGGGTTTGGAAGAGAAAAAAGTGTCTTTTCTTTGCAGCTGCCATGGAAACTACTGTATGTCTGTGGAGAGAGAGAGGATGATGAGGAATTCATGTCATTAAAGAAACATTGTTTCTGTTCTTGTTCAAAAAGAATATGGCGATCTTCTGCCCTCTTCGTGTTTGTGGATGTTCCACACCATTACAGTGATGTCAGAGCAGTAATCACAGGCACAAATTAGACTAAGTTGTAGTGGACCGAGCTGCAAGACCCAAACCTAGTGGATCTCAGGGCTGTTCCTTTAGCGCCCGATCACTGTACATTCTGGATGTCGCCAATACAGGGTTACAGATTCAATTGTACTGTCATTACTGTCTGCTCTTCTCTATTAGCAGGCCGAATTCATTCAGCCACTGGCACGGTAACAGGCAGAAAATGACAAACTGGCCTTAGGATCAGTTCTCAATGACTGATAGCTGACATGCAGACAAACACTCACCCACAGCATGAGCCATATACCATATTTATATTATGAAGAGCTATTGATTCATTCTGATGGCCATTGTCAGTGGAGGTCAGTGGCCTTTAATTGTGGGGAGAGTTGCATATGGACTGTATTATGATGCTCGTGGTGTGTTTGTACACTGAAACATGTAGAAGTGTTGTCTCTCTTCCATGAGGCTTCAGGTATTTGTGTACCTTATAATGAGTCTCCTTTTTGCTACACTATAGCTCAATTCATGAACTGACTTAAAGTAACAGGCACTCCAGACTTTTCATCAACTGCTCACAATTGTTTAGAATATCTTAGAACTCCTAGTTTGAGATCTAGTTCAGGTGAGCCCAGATTCAGTCATCCGCTTTGACCCTGATACTCATCATGCTGTGATTAAGATTGCATATGCCTGAACTGCATTATTAATGGAGTCAATGAAATTTAGATGGAGATTACAAGAGAAAGAAGCTTGTCTGCTCATCTCCATCCAGACTGCTGAGGATTAATGGGATGCTTTTACTCATAAGGTCTTCACACTCATCTGATGGCCACTGAACAACTCCAGCAGGGTTGAATCAAGGTGGATGTGAAGGATTCACACACACGCAGGCAGGCAGGCAACAATGTCAGACGCATGGACACGTGCACAAACACACGATCATTTTGTTTATTTCATTGCACACACAGATTCAGATATGGACAGCAGTTTTGAATCTTCTCGATCAATGAAAAGAGAGGGTGTCATTAGGATAAATTACTTACTTAATTTCACTTTCTCTGATCCGGCTTTCGTCCAGATCCTCAATGAACTTCTCTCCCTTCATCCAGTAGATGAGTGGACTCACATCCCCACTGTAACCGAAGAACGCTCGGCAGGTCAGGTTCACAGGGCTGCCTGAAAAACACACATTACAAAAGAAGTCCATATTTATGTAATATCTGTCAAAACAACATCTTTTACAATCTGAGCCTGTTGACATCTGTTTTTATTTGGTCTCTTTCGAGGAACAGAAGCTGCTACAAAGAGTGTGAGAGAGTTTAGACTGTAATCTGACATCACAATGACCCTAAAAGTGCCTCAACACGTTTCCAAATGTATACTAGATACACAAACACTCCAGGCCTGTGACATTTTGCTATGTCCTTCTGTAGATACTATACGCTTTGACAGAAATACAGAGGTGCTGTAAACTCTAGACTCTAGAAGAATGAAAAACTAATGCTAATGAGAATCTCCTGTTCTGCACATTTGTAAAAATGAAAAGTCTATGAGAGAATTAATGAGCACAGTCCTGAGACTCACATCAGGCTGAAATCTTGACAGGATTGCAAATACTGGTGTTTCATTTCTGAGCCACTGGAGGTCACTGTGGTTCTACCGCTCACACATGACAGCTCAGAATGGCACAAATCTACCTTCAGCAGACATGTATCAGGGCAAATGTACGGTCGCACACACAGTCCAAACCATCTGATGCACAGTGATTCATAACTCAGCTATGCTTCCAATCTTCAAAACAAAATATACTGAAATTAAAGCTAGCTTTATGTCTTTATTTCTTTCTAAATATTTACTTTAGATTTTAGTTGATACTGTATTATGAAACAGACTTAACTCTGTGTCCTCAGGTGTTTATGTTTGTCAGTTGGGGACAAAATTAAAATTTCAACCCATGATATCATTTTGTAAACAACTAATAGTTAAAAAGTGGATGCTTCAAGAAAAATCTGCATAAAAATGCAGGTATGTTGAATTAAACTGAAACTGTCAAATCTGTTAGTGTCTGAAGGCACAATTAAAGGCCAATGTTTTCAAATGTACTCTTTTAGCCTGAGATGGTTCTCCTGTCCTGAGCACAGTTAGCTAACGGTATGGAGAATGTACTAACCTCATCGCACTCAGAATCGTTCAGTAATTCATAAATATAACAAATGAAACCATGACTATTATAGTGTACTGTATGTGGGTGTGTTTGTGTATGAATTGGGAAACCGGAGCAAGCACATCTTAGTTAATCGGGTCTCCATGGTGTGTTAATTGTGTTTTGTCTGTGCTGCCTTCGATTCATTCACATCCAGCGGGGAGGATCATCCGGACGGCTGAAAGCTGCTCTGCTCATTAAAACGATGTTGGAGGCATTTGTGCCATCATAATGCCATAACTGACCTCCTGTGTCAAAACCAATTTAGAGAGAAAGACAGAGAGAGAGAGAGAGAGAGAGAGTGATGAATGAATGAACTGTGCAGGTGTGGTTGTGTCAGTTGGTACATGTTTTCCTGTGACGTTTCTACAACAATTTAATTCCACTAACAACCATCCCTGGTTTAGTGGCCGTTCACTTTATTGCTCTATTTTATGTCTGTCCTAGGCAGGAGTTTAAGAATTCAGATTGTACTTCCTAAAAAATAGCTTGTCTTAAAACCGTGGGCACTTAGGCCTCCCTCAATCCATTTAATTAAAACAATACTATAAATTACAAGCAATTCTATCAGGGTGAAGGTAAACCGAGAGGAAGCTAAATTATGACCTTGTGGTGCAGGAGCATTTTCAGCCGTGCTGCATAAATCCCTGACAGGAAGTGCTGACATGTCAATCACCGGGCTTTTTCTTTCCAGGGTGCTGTGCACAGATGGAGTATCTTGACCAAGTAGAGGTTTCACGGCCGAGAGGATTTGGAGATCGGGTAATGACTTGCGCCCTGCTAAATACATCCTGCAGAGGCCGTTTGTTTGACTCCATCACATCGGTCTGTCTACCTGCTGGAACTCAAGAAGCCTTTCATCACACATTTTTCTCCACTTTTTCTTCTACTCTCTCCATTTCTTTTCCCTCTTTGCATGACCCACTCAAACGTTGTTCTCTCTGTCTCTGGAGCGGCAGATTCAAGCATGATTGGTGGAGGAATCTTCTCTTCAGACTAGACTAATCGCTTCTGATGAGCACATGACAAAAAAAGATTTGGTGCAGTGTATGTATACGTACGGCTGCCTGACCTCAATACAAACACAAGCAACACTGTCATGTTTGCGCTTAATGGAGACACTCTGCTAATGGTCACATTAAAGGGTTAGTTCACCCAAAAATTAAATTAATTACTCACCCTCATGTCGTTCTACACCTATAAGACCTTCGTTCATCTTCAGAACACAAATTAAAATATTTTTGATTTTTTTTTTTAGTTTTTTTATCCTCAATAGAAAGCAACGAAATGACCACATTCAAGGTCCAGAAAGGTACTAAAGACATCGTTAAAACAGTCGACGTGACTGCAGTGGTTCAACCTTAATGTTATGAAGCGACGAGAATACTTTTTGTGTGCAAAAATAAAACAAAAATAATGACTTTATTCAACAAATTCGTCTCTACCCTGTCAGTCTCCTACGCTATTTTTGTTGCAGCGCTTCCGTGTTTATGTCAGAACACTGGCTCAGCATTGGCCGAGGCTGATCACGTGATCAGTACGACTCATGCGTGTGATGCTGACGCAGGAGCCGGCCAATAATGAGTCGGCGTTCTGACATAAACATGTAAGCTCTGAACTGCATTCACTGGGTCAACTGTGTAGGAATCTGACAGGGAAGAGAAGAAATTGTTAAATAAAGTGGTTATTTTTGTTTTGTTTTTGCGCACAAAAAGTATTCTTGTCTCTTCATAACGTTAAGGTTGAACCACTGCAGTCACATGACTGTTTTAACGATGTCTTTAATACCTTCTCAGGACCTTGAATGATGATAATTGACGGTTGCTTTCTATATAAAAAACCTCTTGGATTTCATCAAAAATATCTTAATTTGTATTCTGCAGATGAACGAAGGTCTTACGGGTGTGGAACGACATGAGGGTGAGTAATTAATGGCATGAATTTAATTTTTGGGTGAACTAACCCAACACTGATTCCAGCCGGCAATTTTTACTCATCAACTCTTTCCTCTGTGATGCTTAGGCACAGAGAGAACAGAACACACACACACACACACACACACACACTCACACAACATGATTACATGGCAATGAAACTCAGGAATAAAGAGTGTTTGAGTCCCCCCCCCCACACACACACACTGCTGCAAATATCTGAAAGAGACGCTCAAATTCAGACTCTATATATGAGAACTTTCAGAAAAACAGAGCGGCTGTAGGGAAGTCATGATGTTCATCTCTCTCTCTCTCTCTTTGTGTGTGTGTGTGTTAGTGTGTGTGTGTGTGTGTGTGTGTGTGTGTGTGTGTGTGTGTGTGAAATATCAGTCTTAGAGTTCCCACCATTCCTTTTGCATATCTATATACAGTATACAAGTCGAACTGTCCAGGACTGAGCAGAAAACACTGCAGTACTGAACACCTGAACAGATCTGAATGCTGGAGAACACTGAACCTTCACACAAAGGTTTCCTAGGCAACCCTGCTCAGGTTGAGTCAAGTGGAAGAACAATAGAAGCAGCTCGGCTTCTTACACATAAAAGGATTAATTATTACCCGCCGTCCCCCAAGACCAGAAACAGAAAAGACTGAGAGGAGCACAAGGAGGGCCCGGAATAAATGCTCCCGCCACAACGACTTAACGGGATTCCAAACATGACTGCCTTCCACCCTGACAAAAGAAAACAGCCTCCCAAACATTCGCATAAATCGTGCTAATCAACAATTAGACTGTTTCTGCTGCAATCACAGACGTGTGTAGTGCGTTCCCTGTGTTAGCGCTGAGGGTCTCAATGCTGTCACCTTCGGCTGGTAATTGCTCTATTCTCTGGTCCATGTAGCACCAGTGTGCAAGCCGAGGAGAAGTGCACACAGATGGATATTAATATCTGTCACACTCTAGCGTTGAACGTCACACCACTGTCCTCAGCGCAGCATGGAGGCCTGATTTCTTCTGCACAGATAGAGCTGAATGAAAACAACACTCAAATCATTCATAAACATGGACCCTAACCCTAACTCAATAATGATGCAGTCTAAAAAGGATTTCAATTAAAAGAGGGCTAATTTGTCATTGTGTTATATGTTTGTGGAATGTCCTACAAGGTGATAGATCACTTTTGATGGTTCATTTGTAAGTCTTGACTAGTCGACCTCTCTCCTGCAGAACTCCAGACATTATCCCACAGTGCCACATGTATTTGAGGTCAGGAAGCAGCAGAACACCTGCGTCCCTGGATAAGGACGCTTGTTGCTGCAAAATGAGTCACGGCAGTAATTTGGTTGAGCGGAGCTTCGGCAGCTGTGCGTGGCAAAGATCAGACAAAACAAACGAATCCGCTCGTCTGCACCTCAGGAGAGCCTCTGTAGTAATGGATCTCTAGAAACGCTACTGCAAACACACTTGACAAAATCTCACCGCAGAGCGACTCGAACACCAAAGTGAAGACTTGACTCTGTATGACTATCTTAAAATGAAGGCAGTTTTTACTGCTGTACAGAACATCTGAACCGTAATGTGTACTGCTTTAAAAATGTATAATTGTTAGCAAACAACACAAATATACAGGCTTAAAGAGCTTAAAGTCTGTTTATACATTTATCTCCTTATTAGTTAATACTGGACCTGTGGAGATTTTGTATGTCTCTCTTATTTAACACACTCAAAATTGAGACTCATTTTTTCACAAGTATGCAAATCAATTGCTCTTCCAACAGACATGTGAACTCAGATTTTACCCACGACTCCCAGACTGGTGACCGTTTCGTGTCAGGGAGGTTTGAATGGGGCATAAATGAACAACCACCTAAACCTGGCTAGGGTTAATGTTAGTGACATCACAGCATCAGACCTCTCAAAAAGCCACTAATAATAATCACAGAGGTCTGCTCAGTTCTTATAGCAGTCAAATCCAGTTCCCTACAAAGTTATCAGTGGTCCTCTGTGGCTTTTTGGAAACTGAACATTTTAAGAACAATGAAAATACAGTATCATTACCCAAAGCAGGTGGGTCCATTCACTGGCAGCATCTCTTAATAGTGACCTTGAGGATCAGACCCATGAGCTCGCCGACACACTCAGTTAAGCTGGGAAAACAAAGCTCTGATACAACAAACTGTAACAACTTGAATGTTAAAGTAATTCTTTATCTACAGTTACAGCCCAATGTTTTAGGGAAGCGATAATGTTTCTATCTGTAACAAGCAGTAACTCGCTGAGAGTTCAAGAAGCCTGAAGTGCTACTGTGTAATACGTAAGCTGACAGGGAAAGGCTTCTATTTAAAGGGGTGGTTATGATTTGACTTTTTTAACTTTAGTTAGTGTGTAATGTTGCTGTTTGAGCATAAACAACATCTGTAAAGTTACGACGCTCAAAGTTCAATGCAAAGGGAGATATTTTCTTTTAAAGAATTCTCTGTTTAAGGACTGCAACAAACAGCTGGTAGGGACTACAACGAGGTTCTTCCCAGGATAGTGACATCACTAACCCTAAAATTTACATAAACCTCGCCCCCTTTGTTGCGTGTTCCCGGGTGCCATGTTGGGCTGCTTTAGAGAAGAGGAAGAGTTGTTGTAGTAGAGTGTTGTTGTCATGCCGTCATTTTACGCCGGACTGCTTCACAAACGAGGGTCAATTCAACGCTAGATTTGCACAAAATATTAACATGACGGCACATGCTAGTCGATGAGTTGAATCAACTCCACAGCAACTACATAAATTTATCCACTAACCATTCAGAAACATCCAGTTTCATTCTAAAAGTTGTAACTTCTTCCTGAGTCTCTCCATCAGTGTCGACTCCGGTTTGAACAATGTAAGGCTGAACACCGTTACTGACAATCCTCATTTTGGCTGCGTGAGATTCTCCAGCTTTGTTGTTGTTGAGCGAACGAAGCGCGAGCTGTTAAAGCTCCGCCCTCTTCTGGAAAGGGGGCCGGGAGCAGCAGCTCATTTGCATTTAAAGGGACACACACAAAAACGGCGTGTTTTTGCTCACACCCAAATAGGGGCAAATTTGACAAGCTATAATAAATTATCTGTGGGGTATTTTGAGCTGAAACTTCACAGACACATTCTGGGGACACCAGAGACATTATAGGTCCCCTTTAAGACTAAATCACCTTGGCACAATAGAAACTCACAAATAACCTTTATATTTTTGGAAATTGTAAAATTGCTGCCTCTTTAGGGTTAGAGTAGATTGTGGATGAGATTAAAATTGTTTTCATCAGCATCCTCCAACAATTCCATTCCTAAAAAAAGAGGACATGGAACAGCACAACTCCTCTGAGCAGGATAGATCAAGATTCCACAGCTATTATTAATAATTACAGTGCCTTTTAAACAAACATTTTCCATTTGCTCTTTATTTAATATAAATGCATGATAGAGAAAGTCTATCTAGCAAGTCAAGGAAAAAAAAAATAAATAAATAATAATAATAATAATAATTAAAGTACTAATATCAAGTGCAAAACTCTTGTGCAGTTAACCTATTGGACAAACAAATGTTCCCTCTCATCTGTCTCCATTGGTCCATTAGAATGCAATTTCCCTGCGTAATATTCCGTAAGATGGTTTCCTCTCTCTCTAATCCTTCACGCTCATTCTTCTTTAACGGAGGTATCAGAACTTTAAATGAGTTCCAAACACCCCCATCCCCTCTCAAGCTTGACATCTCCTCAGCACTTCCCCAATAAACACCCTCTCCATCTTATCTCCAACAGACCATGCCTGCCCCATCACACACAGGAGGGCCGCCGCTCTACAGCCCTAATCGCAGCGCTAATGCTGATTACAGCCGCAGCCGCGGTCCAGAGTCTTATCGCTGCTGCAGGGACACGCTAACCAGCCGGAGGACGGGGCTGTTTTCTCCACCAGCAGGGTCTCGGCCCTGTTTATTTGCTTCTCTTCATTCGTTCTTCTCTCCTCCCTCGTTTCCTGTCACTCTCCCTCGCTGCAGCAGCCAAAAACCTAGTGAGGTGTGATAGTGAATCGAGTCTTCGCACGGCACAGTGTTTGTGTGGAGCCGCTGTCTATGTAGAGAACTGGTCAATTCTGAGACAGAGAGAGAACGAGTTATTTAAACTGCACTCATTTGGGACATGTGATGGAATTCCTGATAAATTAAGTCAAAGCAAAATAGTAATAATGGTGAGCAAATTCATTAAGCTGAACAATAGAGCTGTTAGAGTGTGCTGTTAACACAAGCACAGGATTTGATGGGTTCCCCGGTGTTTGTAAAATGCACAGATGATTTTGCAGTGATGGGGAAAAAGAGACACAAAGAGTGCAAGTGAGAGAGATTTTTTTTTTTTTTGATTTTTAAAAACACCTTTATTACAATTTATTTCCACTTATAAAACATCATTTAAAAATACCAAAAATAAAAAAATTATATAAATTGAGCAAAAAAAAATCTCATTATCTACAATAGAGCACAATATCCCTTCATAACACCAAATATCCTCAAACATTGCAATACATGAAATAGCTTTATAAAAACTAAAATCAATCAACAATCTTGACTTTACCATAACACCAAAAATGGACACAAGATTAAATTCCTGATTTTGTTCAATTTTATCTTTCCTACTCATGTATATTGCCAATTTACTTTTACCCAAAACAAAATTTAACAGCTGACACTCTCTCTGTCGTCTCCTTGTATATTTAACACCAAAGATAAAAATTTGCATTGAAAATTCTTCATCAAATGACTTTTGTAAAACCTCAAATAAAGGTTTAAGTCTATAACTGTTCAAAAGGCTTCTTTAATATTCTCTTTGATGAATCGAAACCTGCAACGTCATCAAAGATCACGTGCCAAGGGAGCAGAGCAGGTGCGCTGAGCAGATGCAGTGAACGCAGTTACCCCGATTAATCTGCTCAATCTCACATTGGTCGACAGCATCCTTAGTTTACTGATGTTATATCGTGTGCGTGCATACAAAGTAAGTGTGTTTTGTTTGTTCTATCGTGTAATTATCCAATTGTTCTCATGCTGAGATTCAGATGCATCTCGTGCCATTGCGCCATGTGATTGCATATTTACTGCATTATTTTCTCAATTGTGCTGCACAGTTATTATTTCTTTAATGTTAACTTATAACTACTATAATTACTGTATGTTATTCCATGCAAAATATGTTAGTTATAGCGTGTTATTTTCGTGATTAAGTGCCTGTTTATCATAGTTTGAATGCATGCAGTTGCCAACAATGCGCTAATGGTGCCATCTTGTGGACTTATGTGGAATATCCTGTATTTACGTGCTTTAAATTGTATTGAAATGCTTAATTTGTAGCTAAATTTATATCTGTAAAGATTTCTATTGTATGATGATTGTACCTGTAAATGTTTATGTAAATTTATCACTAATGTAAAGTTATTTCTGTATTTCATTACAGAACCACACACCATTTTGCTTTACCTTTAATCAGTAAACTCACTGAAAGATATTCTGGAGTGTGCCGAGTGAATTCCTCATTGATGTCACTACATAGTTCTGACCGACTGTCTGCAGGGGTTCGAATTAACCTGAACTAGTGCAAAGCTTAACCTCCGTCACAAATGGTCCTTCAAGCCGGAGCTCGAATTACTGCAGAAGAATGACATCCCGTCTAGAGCCAGAACCTCCTGTTGTTCGTCCCAGATGACAGCTAAAGCCACCTGCATATCTAGCTGACTTCCAAGTATAAAGGCCTGGACCAGAGAGGACATCCCGGCCACCTACCTATTCTAATGAGGATGAATACGATGTCGAATGTGCGTCACTGTCTGCAGAACGTGAGTCACGTGTCTCCACACCAATAAGTCAGCATTCAAGCTTCAGTGATTTGGTGCTACAGGATGGATGGCAAGATAAACAGGGAGACTTGCACAGAGAGCGACATCTTCAGGACCGACAGCCTACATGGAAGGAGATGCAAAGGGAGAATGATGAGATTCTAACTGCACTGCAGGGCCTAAAGGCCGAAAATGCTATCATGAAATGTGAGATTCAGCAGCTAGCCACAAGTGTGGCCGAGACATGCAAAACAGTGCCCCCAGTGCCAGCTCCTCGTTTCCATGCAATAGAAACATGTCGCAGCCAGCCAGTACCCTCCACACATGGCCGAGATTTCCAAGAATATCCCTCTGCACAGATCAGACAGATAACAGAGCAGGTGCGGCCTGCACTCTTTCACCCATATGAGATAGCCAGCCTCAAGCTACATCAAGCTATTGTACACCTACTCAGAGACTTAGTGCTCATTCATATGCTCAGCCTCTTCCGTATGCTGACCCCATCCACTATGATGAAAGGGCTTCCAGAGAAGGGCTATCCTATACCACGATCGGCACTGCCATACTTCCAGGAGAGGACCTAAGCCTTCTATACCTTCCTTGATGACAGCAGATCCAAGAGAGTTTTCAAGGTTGCGCATGGCATTAGAGAACCTCCTTCCTGATGAAACCTACGCTGGGAAGTGAAACTCAGGCACCCGTCTCCGAGGTAAAGTCTAAACCTGCCAGATTCAAAGGGAGATCACAAGCATATTGCCCCTACTGTGACAATGTCAATCACTTTTTGAATGGGTGTTCCAACTTCAAAGAGCTCACCAAAGAACAAAAGGAAAGCTGGATCCGTAAAAACAATCGATGCTGGTGCTGTGGACATAGTCATCATGCTTCCAAATGCAACCTGAAAGCCCCATGTAAGACGTGTCACAGGAAACATCTCTTCATTTTGCATGATGTGAACGAACGGACTGTGGATGACACAACTGTGACAGACAGCAAAGAGCCTGTCCGCCTAGGCCCACCAGGTGGACCTGCTGCCGTTAGAACTCAGCTAGGCTGGACACTACAAGGCCCTACACACAAAATCAAACATGGGCTCAACTCTCACCAGTGCCACTTTACTGCCATTTCTCCTAATGCTGACCTGTTTGCTCAACTGGAAAAGCTGTGGCTTATCATAGTGAGAAAGTAGTGACACGTTCAAAGCTTGATCAAGAGGCCATCAAACTCCTACAAGAGAAAACAGTGAGAGTTAATGTTGATGGGATCATGCGGTATGCTACACTGCTCCTTTGCGTGCAGAACATGCAAACTTTGCACATGCCTAAAGAAGCAGTACTGCCACAGTTGAGAAGCCCGAACAGGTCTGTGCTTACAAGGCTGAGATTGAAAGGCTTAAGAATGCTGGCTATGTAGAGAAACTGAAACCATGTGAAGTGGAGGAAATGCAAGAATCATGGTATATTCCCCACCATATGGTCGAGCATAACGGCAAGAATCGTGTTGTTTACAACTGCTCATTCCAGTACAAGGGCCAGAATTTGAACGAGCTGCTTCTTCCAGGTCCCACCTTGAGCCCTACTCTGTTGGCTGTGTTACTTCGCTTCCGGGAACACTCCACAGCCATAAACAGTGACATCCGAGGGATGTTTCATCAGGTGAGGCTGCTTCCTGATGACAAATCGTTACTTCGTCCCTGTGGAGAGACATGGCAGTAGACCAAGCTCCAGATGTTTACCAGTGGCAGGTACTTCCTTTCGGCACGACATGTAGCCCCTGTTGTGCCACATTTGCCCTGCAGAAGCATGTGCTGGACCACAGTCAACCAGGTGACCAGGTGAGGGAAGTTATTGAGAAGTCATTTTATGTTGACAATTGTCTACACGGTCTCATAACCAAAGATGCAGCTAAAGACCTAGTTGATCAGCTCTGTGCCCTCCTGGCTGGGGGAGCCTTTGAATTGCAGCAGTGGTCCAGCAATTGCCCATCTGTGATTGCACACCTGCCACCCGAAGCAAGATCTAACAGCTGTGAGTTCTGGTTTAGTCAGGGACTGCAAGATACCCCTGAATCCACACTTGGCCTTCTCTGGCATTGTCACTCGGACACCTTACACTATAAACATTGGAATGTGGTCTGTTCTAGAGTAACTCTGTGCAGCATCTATCGTATCCTGGCTAGTCAGTATGATCCTCTCAGTTATATTATCCCCTACACCACGAGAGCGAAAATACTGGTGCAACGCTTATGGGATAAAAAGCGTGACTGGGATGACCCGCAGCTACCAGAGGATCTGCTCAGTGCAAGGAACTCATGGGAGAAAGAACAGTGACTTGGAGAAGATTTCATTGCCTAGGTGCTACACAAGTCCACATATGGATCTCCTGTAAAGCCGGCACGACATACACGTGTTCTGTGATGCGTCTGAACAGGCTTATGGGGCAGTGGCCTATTTGCGAACAGAGAACACAGAAGGCCAAGTTGAAGTTACATTCCTGGCAGCCAGGTCCTGTGTTGCACCCCGAAAGCAGCAGTCCATACCTCGCCTTGAGCTATGTGCAGCTCTCAGCGGTGCCCAGCTCTCCAAGGTCCTTGTCACCGAACTCACCATCCCTATCTGTTCCTTAACACTATGGTCAGATTCTACGACTGTGCTTACCTGGTTGTTGTCGAGCTCTTGCCACTATAAGGTGTTTGTGGGGACTCGGGTGGCAGAAATACAAGAACTCACGGCATCTGCGACCTGGCAATACATACGATCCGAAGACAATCCTGCAGACAACATAACACGAGGTAAACATCTCTATGACCGAGGGGAAGGAAGCCAGTGGTGTCGAGGGCCCACCTTTCTAAGACTACCACCAGCCAATTGGCCCAAGCAACCGTCCTTACCAGCTGAAGAGCAGAGCAACGAGTTAAGGCAGTCTGCATTCTGTGGATTGACTACGGTTATCCCTTTACCAAATCCACAGCAGTATGACACACTAAGTGAATTCATTGAGGCATGTAGTCAGCAGCTTCATGGGGCGGCAAACATTGCATGTGCTGACAAACGTAGAGAGGTGGAACTAGTGATGCTTCGTCAAACGCAGACAGAGTCCTTCCCTACTGAGATTGAAGTCAGGGAAACCAGTATCGGGTACGAGCAGGCTAGCTTCTCTCTCTCTGAGTTTGACCCTACCACTGGACTCATTCGTGTAGGTGGGCACCTAAGACGCTGCAGTGAGACAGAATTGGATTCAATCCACCCTATCGTCCTTGCCCCTCAACATCCTGCGACCAAACACATTATAAAGGATTATGATGAAAAGCTGTGCCACCCTGGGCCAGAACGAGATAGAGATAAGGAGGACCTACTGGGTACTGCGAGGCCGTGAAGCAGTTCGGCGACACCAACGACATTGTGTAGAGTGTCAAGGATGGAAAGGACAACCAAAAGTTCCACGTATGGCTGACTTGCCACCTGCGAGACAACAGCTATTTAAGCCTGCCTTCTTCTCAACTGGCATAGATTGTTTTGGCCCTTACACAATCAAGATTGGACGTCGAAATGAGAAGACGTGGGGCATATTATTCAAGTGACTTACGACTAGGGCTGTGCATATAGATCTCTTAACAAGTATAGATTCAGACTCATTCTTGATGGCTCTGAGACGTTTCATTGTGCGGCGTGGGAAACCCTATGAATTGTTAAGTGATCAAGGCACTAACTTCAAGGATGGAGAACGAGAGCTGAATGAATCCTTTGCTTCATTGCACAGCGAGCTGCAAAGTCATCTTGCTTCCCAACAAATCAAGTTTGTCTTCAATCCACCGGGAGCACCCCACTTTGGAGGATGCTGGGAGCGGGAGATCCGTTCAATTAAAACAGCTCTCCAAGTCACCATTGGAGCACAGACTGCGACAGAAGAAGTTCTGAGAACAGTCTTAACGGAAATTGAAGGGATCCTCAATTCAAAACCCCTTGGCTACACGTCCTCAGATATCTGTGACACTGACCCAATCACTCCCAACTGCTTTCTCGTCGGACATAGAGATGCCTCCTTGCCCCAGGTGATTTATCAGGAATCCGATGTCCTGAGCAAATGCCGCTGGCGACACAGCCAACTGCTGGCTGATCATTTTTGGAGACATTTCATTAAGTATTATCTGCCCAGTCTTCAAGCTCGCCAGAAATGGAGGGTAGATAAAGAGAATCTGCAAATTGGCGATGTGGTGATGGTTGTTGACCCGCAGCTTCCTCGAGCATTATGGCCAGTGGGGAAAATCACAGAAGTGTTCCCCGGCTCGGATGACAGAGTAAAGTCGGTTACTGTGAAAGTGGAAAAAAGAACATACACTCGACCAGTGGCTTGTCTTGTCAAACTTCCAGCCCTATCTGACGATTGATCTAATTCAGGGTGAAGTCCTTTTGTTAAGATGTGCGAATTCAAGCACTGAATTCGGGGGCGGCTGTTCAAAAGGCTTCTTTAATATTCTTTTTGCATCTCGTGCCTTTGCGCCATGTGATTGCATATTTACTGCATTATTTACTCAATTGTGCTGCACAGTTATTATTTCTTTATAGTAGTTATAAGTTAACATTAATTAATGTATGTAATTCCATGCGAAATATGTTAGTTATAGCGTGTTATTTTCGTGATTTAGTGCCTGTTTATCATAGTTTGAATGCATGCAGTTGCCAACAATGCGCTAATGGTGCCATCTTGTGGACTTATGTGGAATATCCTGTATTTACGTGCTTTAAATTGTATTGAAATGCTTAATTTGTAGCTAAATTTATATCTGTAAAGATTTCTATTGTATGATGATTGTACCTGTAAATGTTTATGTAAATTTATCACTAATGTAAAGTTATTTCTGTATTTCATTACAGAACCACACACCCTTTTGGTTTACCTTTTAATCAGTAAACTCACTGAAAGATATTCTGGAGTGTGCCGAGTGAATTCCTCATTGATGTCACTACATAGTTCTGACCGACTGTCTGCAGGGGTTCGAATTAACCTGAACTAGTGCAAAGTTTAACCTCTGTCACAATAACAGTGCATAAAAACATGAAAAATGGTCTCTCTCTGAGAGCAAAAAGGACATTCATTGCTAACATTAGGATTCACCACAGATATAAAGGCATTCACAGCAATAATACAATGTAAAATTCTCCACTGCAAATCCCCAATTTTCTTAATTAATGGTGGCTTGTAAAACGTTCTCCAATTTGGCTTAAAACCCAAATTCAAACCTAAAACAGTTTGCCAAGGTGTATCAATTTTTCCATTTAGTGCTTTTTTAATAAAATATTTAACACGACTTGTACAATTTCTTGCCATTCACTTCTTCAAAATCTATATCCATTATTTTTTCTGATTCCAGAAAAATTCCACTAGACTCCTCTAAATTCGGTGAAACCAATAACTTTGGAAAAAGTTTTTTGTCATTGGTAGTAATTTCTCTCACGCAATATTTCCTGAGTAATTCAGTCTCTTCTACTGTAAGGAGAGTCTTTTTCTTTTGTAGCAATTATTCAATCACTCGAGTGGATTTAACCCCCAGTTGTACTGCCACCACATCCACCTCCGTAAGATCTGGTCCAGCCAAACTTATTAGTTGATGAAGATTTATCACTTTAGCCTTTATAAAGGCTTCAGTCAATGAAACTGATGCTCTAGTTATGTCCAGTCTTGCACCATAAACCAATGGCTCTTCCAGAAGCCAATACAAGGATGTGGGATTGTTTATCCTTTGGAATTTAAAAAGACTCCATACATTAAAGAGGTTCCGATAAAAAACTGGAAGATTCACCACATTTAGAGTTTTTGGATCCAGTAAAAATAAGGATTTGTCCATGCTTAGACCTGCAACAGTTTTTAAAATAGCACTTGCCACTGGTCTCCAACTTACAGACTCTGGACCTGTCAGGAAACGTTGTATAAATTGTACTCGAAAGGTTGCCGTCCTGCTTTGCAAATGCACAAGTCCTTGTCCACCCTCTTCTTTTGGTAAGTACAAGATGTTATGGACAACCCAGTGCATTTTATCCCAAAAAAAGTCTATCAACATCGATTGGATCTTAGCAAGAAAGAGTGGTGGTGGGTCAACACAAGTCAGCTGATGCCAAAGAGATGAAGCAACAAGGTTATTAATAATAAGGGTTCGACCCCTATAAGACAATGTTTGCTTAATCCACTTCCATTTATCCAAACGGCCCTTTATTTTCTCAACCATCCCTTCCCAATTTTTTAACTGAAATGACTCATCTCCCAAATACACTCCCAAATACTTTAAACCATCTCTTTTCCATGTTAGTCCATCTGGGAGTTTGGGGGTTGTTGTTGCCCACTCTCCCACCAAAACAGCTTCACTTTTTACCCAGTTAACTTTTGCAGCTGATATCATTTGAAAATCTTCGAAAGTTTTCATTAAAATACTCACATCATTTTGCTCTTTTACAAATAAAATTACATCTTCAGCATAAGCTGATAGAACAAAAGTACTTTCACAGTTCGTCAATGAAAGGCCTTTTAAGACCGATCTTAATTTGTGCAAAAGTGGTTCTATTGCCAAGATGTAGAGCATACCTGATAATGAACAACCTTGCCTTACTCCACGCTGAACTTTAAAAGGAAAACACAAGCCACCATTAAATTTCAACATACTCTCAATGTCATTATATAATAATCTAATATAGCCTTTAAAGACCGAATTAAAACCAAAGGCATCTAAAGTCTTCCATAAATAATCATGGTCTACGCGGTCAAACGCTTTTTCTTGATCAATGGAAATCAAGCCAAAATTTACACCACAAATTTTTGAAAAATCTATCAAATCTCGAATGAAAAAAAATGTTATCAAATATAGATCTACCAGGCACACAGTAGGATTGGTCAGGATTAATTATATCATCTAAAACTTTCCCTAATTGAATCACCAATAGTTTGGACAGAATTTTGTAATCAGAGCACAGTAATGACACTGGTCTCCAGTTTTTAATCTCACTCAAATCTCCTTTCTTTGGGAGGAGAGTACAAACTGCTCTCTCTACTCATTGGTAAAAAACCACTAACTAAACTATTACTAAGAACCTCAAGCAAGTCCTCTCCTAAAATGCCCCAATATGCTTTATAAAATTGAAAAGGAATCCCATCTATCCCTGGAACTTTCCCATTATCCATACTCTGGAGAGCTTCATACAATTCTTTTAAAGTAATAGCTTTACTAAGTTTAGCATTGGCACTTTCGGAGATTTTTGGCAGATCTTCAAAGAAAGTATGATTAAAATCTCGATCTGTCCTATGATCAGAACTGTAAAGATTTTTATAGAATGTTACTGCTCTTTTTCTCATTTCAACTGGATCTGATAACAGGACCCCAGTTTCTGAACGTACATTTATATACCGTCTTTGACCATTCTTCTTTTCTAATCCGAAATTTGTTTTTGATGGAACATCCATCTGCTCCACATTCTAGAAACGTGATCTGACCAATGCCCCTTGTGCCTTTCTTTTATATAAATAAGATAAGGCCAATCTTTTCATAAAAAAAGAATCTAAATGGACTTGATTTCTAAGATTTCATTTTCTAACTTCTTTATTGACTGAGTTAAATTTTTTGTGACATTTAGAGTATATTGTTGACATAATAGCTTAATATTTACTTTCCCAATGTCCCACCATTCTTGTAAAGAGGAAAATTGATCTTTTTGTTCTCTAAAAGACTCCCAATAAAACTTAAAAACATCCTTAAATTGTAAATCTGACAACAATGTCGCATTGAAATGCCAATAAGGACTTTTTAACTTAACAGAACTTACAATCATTTTACACACAACCAAACTATGGTCAGAGAAACCTACTGGAACAATTGAGCCACTTAAAAAAAAAACTAAGATGATGTTTGAAAACATAAAATCTATCTAAACGTGCCATTGACAACAAATTGTCACGAGCATGTGTCCATGTATATTGTTTAACATTCTGATTAAAATTTCTCCATACATCACATAGCTCATTCGCTTCCATCATTTGTACCAATTTTCGGCGTGAAGCCATATGTGGCTCTACATGATTCCTATCTATGTTTCTTGAACACAATTAAAATCTCCTCCCAAAACCAAAAATTCCCCATTATCACACTTTTCTATTACTGTATTCACTTTATGTAAAAAACACATTCTTTCTGTATGTGAGGTTGGTGCATATATACAAACAAAAACAAAAACATGATCTTCAAATTGAGCTTTTATCTTTAAACATCTACCTTTTACAACCTCTTCTATTAGAAAAGATGAGGGAGTGAAATTTTTACTAAACAAAACTGTATTATTTTACTAAACAAAAAAGTATTATGACTCAGAAAAAGGAGACCGTCCCACTCCTTAGCCCATTCAGTAGCAATTCTTCCATCACTATGTGTCTCCTGTAAAAACAGGACATCAACTTTATACTGTTTTATTACTTCATATATCTGTGCTCTCTTTCTACAGTCTCTAGCTGTCTAGCTCTGTCACTCATCATCAAAAATGAAAAAGAGACTACACTACAGAGAGCAAAACATCCAATAAGGGCATAAAAACTAAACCATTTCATCATCATTACTCAAATGGAGTTGAATTTTTGTGACAATTTTCTTCAAACGATATACTTCTTTATCTGTAAATCTTCCTTCACTCATTGAACACTTAATATTTTCCAGAAGTCTGGAAGACTCTGGAAAATATTCATCAATTTGCACTCCTCTCATATTTTTGGTCACTTTCAAGAACTTTTTTATCTCTTCCACTCCATAGTCAAGACATGACCTACTGGAGCACTCACTCTCACTACTTTCATTTTCCACCTTATTCTCTTCTTGGTTCTTTCTGGCCTGTTTCAAAACCAAGCTCTTATCATTTTTTTTTTCCTCTTCAGAGGTGTTTTAAAAACGACCTGATCCATATCCAATAACATGTTATCATTTTGAATCACACTCTCCACTTGTGACTCAGTATCTGAAGGCTGGCTCAAACTTGTTTGCATGTTTACCAGAACCTCTTCACAATCAATGCTGTTACTTTCATCAACTTCACAGGTTAGCATATCAGGATTTTTGGCATTTAATTCATCACTTTTAACACTTTGTCTAGTCAAATCAGATTACACATTTTTGTCTGCTGACACAACTGCTTCTTTAGTGCCAGAATTCAGCGTACTGGCGAAGTACTGGCGACTTCTCTGTCTTCATTTTGCGCAGTAGTGTTATCTTTAACACCATCATTCTGCTCACTTTGACGAGCGATGTTTTCCGGGCACCCACATATCAAATGACCAGATTTTCCACAACCAAAACACCTCATTGTGTCTGTAGTAACAAAAACCGTGTAATCAAAATCATCCACTTTGAATTTAAGATTTAAGTCAAGATCAGTTCTGTTTCCGTTCAGTATCATATACGTGATTCACTTGAACGACACTACATGTTTCACCAACTCCGATTTACTCCCAATAACGATCTTTTTTACAGGAGCAATCAGTTTTCCAAAGTGTGACAATTCCTTAGTCAGCATCTCGTCTTTAATGAAAGGGGGTACATTTGAAATGATAACTTTTTTAGCGGGGAAAGAAAGAAGTAGTACTGGGGTAAATAAACCACGTACGTTTATTTCCTTTCCAACCACTTCATTCGCTTTCTCTACTGTACTCAGGAACAGCACAATTGAGTTGTTCATTCTGGACGCCGTTAACACACACTCATGACCCACTACCTCACCAACTGCCAAACTACACTCCTCCACACTCCCCGCAGCCACCACCTTCACTCCGTGGCGCTGCGTGAGTGAATCTAGAGCATTAGCTCCCTGAGTCGCCATGATTCCAGTACAAAGACTGGTTTAGGCACTCAGAATAAATAGGCTTCTCTGTTAATTTCGCAAAATAATAATTTAACCCAACAACAACAAAAAAGGGGAAAAAATAATCTTTTAAAGCCATGGCGGGCACAAAAGACCGCACACTCACCACACCACTCACTCCACTCACTCAACAAACACCCGCAATTGCGCACAGAGAAAAAGACAGAGAGAGAGAGAGAGAGAGAGAGAGAGAGAGAGAGAGATGTGGTCTATACATGATCACTGGGGGGTTAAGAGGGGCCACAAGTATGGAAGCATCTGTGTGAACAGTCGTTCCTACAGTACCTACAGTTTCCAGACATCGGACCATATTTGTACTTTGTGTACCCTCAAAGGCAAGTACATACACAAATTTTGAAAAGAACATTTACACCTGTTTACACCAACTTTTTGTTGACTCAATTTGATCTGGCATGATGGATTATTTCCTACACTAATGGAAAGTGGCACTGGTTGAAAAGTTAATGATTTCATTAATCAATGTATACAAATAGTAAATGCTTCATCCTAATTGGAAACAAATAAACTGAAAGCTTCTTTCAGGGACATAGAGTGACACTGCTATAGTTCCACATTATTTAATGTCAATGAATCTAAATGAAACAAATAGAAACGCACCCTGCGTCTGGTCTCACGCTATTGGTCAAGAGAAAGGTTACAGCAGCTCCTGCCCAGGCAGTAGAGTGACCACCTGTCCCGCATTTTCCTGGACAGTCCTGAATTGACCCATAAATTACAATACCAATTTAAAAATCCATTTGCGCAGCCGTCTTGTTCTAGCTAGAGCAGGGAAATCCAACCAACGCAATCACAGAGAGGGATTTTCCACTGATGATGACTAGATGGAGCAAAGGAAACAAAAGTTGAACTTACAAAGGACCTGAAGTAGCTGGACCAGCCAGGACTTCATCTACTTCAAGATGCACTGAATCCGTTAAAAGGAATTTAACATTTACATAGTCTAAAAATACAGGAAAATAAAATATTTACTACTTAAGGAAATTTATTTTAGTATAAAATGTAATTTTTACCTCTTAGCCTGTTACTCAGTTCATTATATTTAGCAGACTGAATAGGTCCTGTAGAGTAAATTACATTGCCTGGGCAAATTGAGTGCCAGTCACAGAGCCAATCACAATCAACAAAGCTTACTGGCGATTTAAAACATGTTATCATCCAACATAATGGCAAATAGGCTTTCCAACTAATCTAAATCTATATTTACATAGTATAACAGTAGTACATTTATCTCTATTACATGTTTCCCGCATTGTCCCGCAAAATCACATCTATGTCCTGCAACAGAGCAAAAAAAAAAAAATAAAAAATAAATAAATATATATATATATATATATATACACACACTGTATACCCCGAATCTGGACCTTTTCAGAAAAATGAATATATATATATATATATATTCATTTTTCTGAAAAGGTCCAGATTCGGGGTCCAGTAATCCATTCAAAATTGGAAAAAAATCTATGGATCAATCCCCAACATACACATGTAGGCCAAATAATCCAAACACAGGGAACTTGCCTGGCTGTCAATGAACTCAAGATGGGCTTTCAAAAAAATTCCAATTAGACCCAGCTCAAAATATTGAAATCGGTAATTGAACCCATTGCATTGTGTGGCTGCATGGTGTAGAGTCCATGAATATAAACAGACTGGGAAAAAAGGGACACGCACCAAACTGAAATTCTACATGCAGATGGCTGTAAAAGCAGAGATAAACACCAAACTCTGTATGAAAGGCTGAAGCAGATCCTTATTATTAAACATCCGAAAACAATTTATGGAAACACATCAAAACAAGTGATCCCTGTCCCAGGAGCCCCCTCAGATGCAGTGACCCAACCAAACTATGATGAAAGAAAAAAAAAAAAAAAAAAAAATATATATATATATATATATATATATATATTTGTTAGCGGACAGAGCTCACCAAATCTCAAAAGAAACTAGAAACTGACCATAGTAACCAACCCAAAATAAAGAAAAACTACAACTACATACAAGCTGGAGTGAGAGAGAGAGAGTGGTTGAGCCAGAGCTGCATTTCCCGTCTCAATGCACAAAAGAACATGAATCTTACACAATTTCCAGGATTACAGTAATAAAGATAAACTCTCTTTTAGGAAGAAAATGTGAAACAACAAGCCGAGGAGCAAAGCAATAAGCTTTACATTCCACTTGAGCTTTTGTTCATTCAATATCTATATTTTATATCTTTTTTAACACACGTTTCATTATTGACAGTTCAATTAATAGAGAGACATTTACTCGGGCTCTTCAGCTCTGGGCTAAACACTCATTGTCAGAGCCCACTGTTGTGATGTCGGAGCAGGTTCACTGAGCCGTCCTGCATAGTGGGGTTAAAATGCTTCTTCAGGGACGCTTCCGTCTGTTTAATGTATCTACATGATTTGCAGAAGTTCAATATTTTCAGAGCAAACATGAGATTCCAGCAGATAGATGACATTCAACTTCCCCTCAGCCCACAAGTTATTACTGATCCTTTAATAAATAATTATTCTGTCTTTCTGGTTTCACGTGATGTTCCAGCAGTTGATCTGTGACGGTGCGGCTGCAGTAGCGCTAATGCTCAGCGCTGGCACTGAAATCTTTCACACAAAACCCAATCCAGCAGCAGACACTGTTCTAATGAGCCTACGGGGGCTCGGCAGGTCCAAATTCCCATTTGACTTCACACAAAGCTTTTCCTACAAGCAGGTAATTGGCCGCTGATAGGGACCATCTCTCCCTCCGGTGACACCTCGACATCCTGTTTGCTAAGTTACGCCGCTTCCTGGAATCGGCCTGTCACTCGCCAACCATAGTGCTTGCGTTGGCACAAAACGCCTGACGTCTCGAAAATGTGCACAACTTTAGGCACGAAAGGGGCTTCATGTGAGAAGAGGAAAACTCATTTCACTGCTGATCTGCAGCACTAGCAGAAAACGAGAAAGAAAGAGAGAGGGACAGAGAGAGAGAGAGGGTCGGAGCTGCTCCGGTATACCAGCTTTAAGCATATTTAAATCTACTTTCTTCAGCAAATTCAATACCTGCCACATTAAAATAAAGTGCCTTTCTCCAGAGCTCAGCTACAGCGTGGAGGAAAGATCCATCGGGGAAAAACTCTCCAACACACAGAAGAGAGATGCTTTATATCACAGGACAATCAAATTCCTGTTGGAAATGCCATTAGTCTTTCCACTTTCTCTCTCTCTCTCTCTCTCTCTCTCTCTCTCTCTCTCACACACACACACACACACACACACAAACACTTTGTTCATCCATTCAAAGTTAAAACTAGATCAGCCTCACAAATTATTTTACACTGTCAGTGATTTTATAAACTCAAAAGAAATCCAACTATTGCCAGATGCTAATGTTTTATCAAGTGTGTCTAGAAATGATCATGGCTGCTGTGCAGCTCCGTGTCACCAGAGGGTGCTATGGCCACGAGTGAACCATAGGTGCACACACAAACACACTTAGGCACACGCATGCATGAACACATGCACATGTACGCACACATACACGTATGCATTCTGCATCCTATTTCACTTTTGTATATAAAAAAGTATACAAATGAAAAAAATATCAATACAATAAACTATGACTGTGCTAAACAGTCAGCTTATGGTAGCAACAGGTACTATACTACAGTGAAATATCAAAATAACTCAATATATCAAACACTAGAGTTGTGATGATAAATTTGCTGTGCCAGCACAATAATGTTGGATTGTGGTTGATGGAGCTGCTTGAAGTGTACTTATGACACCGTGTCTACACCGGACGCGAGCGGCGCGACACGACGCGTCGAAAGACAATAGAACCCATTATAATCAGTGATATTGTGACACAACAAATTCCCGACAGTAAACAGATTCCCCCCTCTATTTCTGACGTAGTCCAAGTGCTTTGCAACGGTCGTTTTGTCGCGATCAGTGTAGACAGCTTGTAGCTGTTGCGGCGTGATGCGATGCGGCGTGATGCGATGCGACGCATCAACGGTTGCGTCTGGTGTAGACACGGTGTGAGTCGACTTCCCTTTGCCCACTTGACAAAGTGAAATGCATTTCAAAAGGCGGCAGGGATTGTCGGCATGTGCATTTGTATTTTTTGTACTTATATTGCACGTACATTGTAATTGTAGGCTGTCTCTATTTACTGTGTGTCGACAGATGTTAATGTTATATTAAAGCTATCAAACGTTGATAATGCTATATAATTAACGTTATATCAAACTTTCATAAAGGCCTTACAGCTACTTCAGGTCCTTTGTAAGTTCAAAATAAACACATGACTTGCATTTAAAGGGCTTCTGTGATGCTTCACTTTATGATTGTTAAATGTGGACACATGCAAACAAACAAACATGTGCACTGGGTCTGTATCATTGTTTATCATTGTAAGGTAACAACTCTTGAGGTAATTAACTCTTTCCCCTCCATTGACGAGATTCTCCGTCATTTATGACACAATGCTTCCGCACCATTGACGCGTTTTTCTGGCTTTCCATGTTTTCACTGTTATATGGTAGGGGGCGCTATTACACATCTTCTGAAAGAGTACAGACTTTGGATTTAAAAACAAGCCAAGAAGAAGCATAAACAAGCGACAGAAGCATTGCTGACACACATGTACAATAACATGTTCATCAAACATTAAACAGCATATAAATCAAAACTGCCTAACGTTACTAAATGAAATGTTGAACCCATGAAGAGGAAACGACTGTGAGGCTTTGAGGTGTTGATGGACTCAGTCTACTCCATCTGTGTTCTGACCATCGCTCTGAATCCCATACAGGATTTCATATATTATTCATATTCATATATTTTTGTTCGAAAGAACGAATGACACTAGAATAAAAAGTTTTTTGTTTGTTTAAAAGCAAAGGCTCTGTTCTTTCTTTTAATATATTGTATGTTCAGATAGTCATACAACAAAATATTCTGGAGACCATGACATTTTTGTGAATCTGATCAAAAATGCTGGTGCTGACTGACAACTTTTTTAAAAACCGCTGGTGGGGAAACAGATAAAGACCTGGAGAGATCAACATGTCACTTTTATAGTGATTATGGATCATTTAACACTGAACTCACATCACATACTGTTTGAGACAAATGCATTTCATATCTGAGTGTGTGTGTGTTTTAGTGAGGTCAACTTCAGCAATCTGCACTCATTTAGTAGATAAATAAAACCCCTTCTGAACGTCTGCTAAAAAAGGACAGAAAATTGTCATTTCATCTTTCTGCTCTATAAAGACGCCTGTGACACATAATAAGACGGTGCTGAGAAATGACTTTATCTTAGAACGCTCTGCCATCTTCCCACCAGAGGAAATGTTTCTGAATCGAAATGCATTTGAGTTTAGCATTTATTACATTTCAAAAGGGACACTATCAAACAGTTGCCAAATCGTACAGATGTCAGGAGATGAATTAAATGTCAGTGGTGCCAGTTCAGTCTTATTGTAATGTTCATTATATCTGTGTAATTGCTGCAGTAAAAAGATGTGACAGAACTGCAGTAAGAGTGGGTAGAAACTAAACACACGGACAGCGAGAAAAGAAATCTGACCAACATGACATCTGTACGATACTTCACAATGACCCGCAGTCCAGTAATGAAGCCCTGCGTGAGATTATGAGAGATTCTGTAACACAAGGGCCATGAGTTTGATTCTCAG
Organism: Mylopharyngodon piceus; assembly: GCA_039654765.1. NCBI lineage: Eukaryota > Metazoa > Chordata > Actinopteri > Cypriniformes > Xenocyprididae > Mylopharyngodon > Mylopharyngodon piceus. Next base: position 658,736 of record JBCHWC010000145.1, on the reverse strand, counting down.
AAAACATGCAAGAGAAACTGAATGTATTGTGAAGCGCTCTGGAGAAAAATACATAAACATAAATGTGTTATTGCCATTACATTAACAATGGGCAACATTTAACTCTCGAGTTGGGGTTGGCAAGAAGAAAATCAAGAGTCTTTTTGTACCTGCATCAGCAAATTATTTGCAGATATTTTAGCAAACGAGTTGAACTTTGCTTGTTACTTGTTTATTTACACATTTATTTAATAATTTATTTAATTTCATTATCACAGGAATCGTTGTCCATCATTTTACGAGCAACTGGTAATAAAGAAAAATGCCACATCGCAATATTGAAAATATCTCCAAGGCGAGTCAGTGGATATCACACAAACAATGTGCAAACTTTGCGTGAGAGTTATGCCGGTGAAGAAGTCTCAAACACCAGTCAATTATTCACTACAGAATCTGAACGTAAAAACTGACCGAGCTTTTGACATCTGACACTGCATTAATATTCTCTTAGAGATGAGAGAGGAATCTAATTTATTTTATTAATATTTCTCAAGTATTTCATGTTAAACAAGTTGTTTTTCAAAGGGAGTAAGATAATCTATAACTAATCTGTTATTATCCTCGCAGTGCGTGGTTATGCAGTGATGCAGCGATGCACTATGAAATTATTACGGGGAAGATGAATTGTAATATTAATTTAATAATAAAAGTCGCCTAATGATAATAATAATAATAATTTAATACATTAATTGGAAATGTAAATCCTCTTTATCTCTGATAGTTGATGATTTTGACCATATCACTGACTATCGACGATACACCATTGTCAATTGGTGCAACCCGGGTCGTCGCGGGTCCTGCGTGCCCATCAAAACGATTAAATGTTTTATCCAAATCCACATGAATGGCCCGTTCAATGTTCAGTACTGCAATATCCAAAAGTCTCTTCTGTATCTAACAGGGTTTCTTATGTATGTTTTCAGTCGGCGCAAGCAGGGCTTGACATTAACTTTTTTGCTCACCAGTCACTGTGGCTAGTGGTTTTCCAAAGTTACTAGCCACTCAGCACTTTCACTGGCCACAATTTTGCTGATTGGGAAATTACATTTTATATGATTAAAGTTGACTTTGGCCTGCTAAAATTACTTGATTTTGAGTCATTTTACTTGATTTAGCTAGATTTAAAACGCTTTCAATCTTTCAGATGCAGATTGACCACTTATCAAAACTACATGGTATATCAGCTGGTATGTATGGGTGGGCAATATGACCATAATATGAGAAATTTTATAATTTTATTTTTTATAAAGTTATTTTTGTGAGGCTATACAAAATGAAAAAAATGGAAAGAAAAAAAAACAAAAAAAAACAAATTACCAATACAATAGTAAACTAAATAAACGATTTTTTTCAGATACAGTAGGTTTATTTAACATGTATACATTTATTTAACTGTTTGATTAACATTAATGACAGACAGGTATTTAATTGGGCTGCTGAATGCATGGACATAATATACTGACACATATCCAGTTTTTACCCACCTGTTTACGTCCACTTAACTTAACTTAAGCCATAACGGACTGTATTCACGCGAGATACTCCACACGATGAACATTTTGACATCTGTGTGTGTATTTGACTATTCAGGCACAAGGAGATCTGATCGTGCGCGCGACAGAGAGAAAGCGCGCACGCGAGAGAGCGCTTCTGTTGTGTCATTCAGCGCTATTCCGCCTATTCCACCTTCACTAACTGCACGGTCATCGATAACAAATTGTGATTGAATTGTAATTTTGTGCTACAACAAGCTTGGCTATCTTTGATTAGGCTGTAGGCTGAAATTATATTCAACCCGCCAAAGTGGCTAGTGGGAGTGGCTGTCTTACCCGCCACAACTGAAATCTACCCGCATTTGGCGGGTTGGCGGATGTTAATGTCAAGCCCTGGGTGCAAGCGAGAAAAATTCTTTCACACGATGCAATGTTCATCAGCACAGTCGAGAATAACTTAAAGAGGTTGCCAACGTTTACCGTGGACGAGCTTTGACTCTCTGAACAGTGAGTTTTTCTTGTTTACGCCATTAAACGGGCCATTAACCGCTACAAATTGCAGCGGAGCTGACGGCTCACATCGGGAATTCTCATCTTCTGAATGAGTAACACTTGTCTGCTCAGTTTCCTGTCCTCCTTCAGCAGTTTCTGTTTTTGTTTTCTTGGAGCAATAATTATTCAGTGGATTGTGAGTCTGGGACTCTTAGCCATTTTTTCTGATCAGTAAAGTTTTCCCTAATATTAGTTATACTAACGACGATAAACTAATTGCTAAACTAAACTAAACATAACCTATTGCTCTTATTTTGTTCTACTGCCCCCTATCAACATGGAGATGTACATATAAATACATATTAAACAATTTCCAATTGTTTAAACAACCCCCCCCCCCCCCCATGACAATAACAGTGCAAACTTGAAATTTCTGAGTAAAAGATAGGATTTAGTCAAATGATTGATTATTAAGTCATTTGATTAAAAAATGTTTTAAAAATTGGTGTAATCATCAGTAAATGAGACGAACACAGAGCCATAGTTTGTTTTAATTACATGTTGCAAATGAGGTGAGCGATTTACACAGATGTGGTGGCTAAAAGCAATTTACATGCTAGTGCTGTGGGCAAAAATTACCAACGGAGAGAAAAACAAAGAACGAGGAGGGAGGTTGTCACAAAAAGATAAACTAGTCATTAGTCGCTGTACTGGCAACCATCACATGCTAAAACAAAGACGGATGATGACTGGAATTACAGAGAAAGTGATCTGTTTCTTTCAGCTAGATCAGCAGTGATGGACAGCTACGTGAAGAAAATGCATTGATGCATCGCGATCGTACAGATTTCACGATCGTAAGGGAAACAACCGTAACCGTTGCCCAAATTAGCCCAGTTGACCAGCCTCAGGCTGCAGCGATGGTTTTACCTTCCTCATGTCACACAGTTGTGGTGACCATGGAGACGAGGAGGCTGAACTCTCAGGCCTCCAGCAGCGCGGTGGAGAGACGCCTGCTGCTCGCTGAGAGGGAGGAGAACAGCAGGAGAAGTGTGGGAACACGGGGCCGCGGTGTCATCTGAGGAATACTAATGAGTACAGCTTGTTCAGAGCAAAACAATGCAAGGTCCAATATGGCTGCTCTGTGCAGTTTTGATAAGAGCATGTGTTAGAACATACGGTACGACCACACAGCCTGACATCCTGAATGATGCTCAATTAAACCTTCAGATTACACTGGTACGCAGATTCGGTCCCGTTCACACTCGGCCTACGTTACAATCCAGTCCTGTGGAGTTTTCCAATGTAATGGAGTCATTTAACAGATGCTTTTACCCTTACAGTAATTTCTCACCTGAGGGTCAATGTCTTCACTGCTGATAGTCAAAGATCAAGCCTTGAGGCATCTGAACCCACAACCTCGGTAAATGAAACCAGCCTTCATCTCTTAATGTCCCTTATTTAACCTTTGACAGAGTCTGTAAATCAACTGTAACCTACAAGGATTTCCATACGAACAACAAAAAATTCCTGTTCTGTCAAAGTGCAACAGAGCCTGTGACCATCAACTCCAATTGAACATGTACTCAAACGCATGAAGTTCACATGATGTTCCTGAACGTCAGAGTTAATACTAGTTAATATTATCTTAAAGGGATAGTTCACCCAAAAATGAAAATTCTGTCATCATTTACTCTCCCTCAAGTTGTTCC
>JBCHWC010000145.1:597500-650000 GCA_039654765.1 Mylopharyngodon piceus | reverse complement strand
GCTTTAAGCACCCACAACCAATGTTTAGGCAGACATTTAAATATTTAAAAAATTTCAAAATATCTGAAACCATCTGCCTGTACTAGTACAGCTGTACCGGCAAATTACTGTAATTTGTTCTCCATAAATGTCAGGAGCCCACCACCATCAGCGTAGGAACCCGGGAGTTGTGTGCAGCTTGAGCTTTCTAGCAAACAGCACAGATCAGCAGATCTTGATCAGATGAGGAGAAATGTTCAGACAGCCATGACAGGTCTGAAAAGATGAGATATGTAGAGGTATTGCTGGAGAAATGAGAAACAAAGCACAAAGAGAGAGACTGGAGAGAGTGCGTTTAAAGATCTGATTGGTCATGGTGCCAGAGGAATTATGGATCTTTCTTTAAAAAAAAAAGACACTTGGGGAAAGCAGAAAACTAGGACAGGTACAGTTCCAAATAAAAAAAAAAAAAACCTCCCAAACAAAATAATCTGAATAGAAACAGCTCCAAACTCAGAGAACCAGCGAGAAAACAGCACAGCTCAAGACGTACAGACATCTGCTGATCAATCACGATGAAGAAGTAAGAGAACAGGTAAAAGAAACATGTTAACTGAGAGAGAAGTTGAATGAAATCAAAACTCAATGACGGGAGCGTAACGTCCACATGGACGACTCTGACAGTCATGCGTGTTTGACAGCCCAGCGCCGGACCGCAGTGCGGACAGTTACTGTGTCGCTCATGAGCTCAGCGCTTCTCAGATGTGTTTTCACCCACACAGGAAATCTTGTTTTGCACAGTGAATTCATGACAGTCACACAGAATGCAGGTTTCTCTCAGATCAGCAGAATGTGTGAAGAACCTCAGCTTCAGCTACAGACAGACAAAAATCAATGCGTGACTAAACATAACTGTGATATTCTGGCAGACGCAAAAGTTTCCATGGTGTTTATGTTATATAAGAACTGCAGAAAATCTCTACTGCTACACACACATATATATATATATATATATATATATATATATATATATATATATATATATATATATATATATTATTTATTATTATTATTATTATTGGATATTGTTTAGATTCACTTATAAGGAAAACTTTGTATGAATGACATGATTCAATCGTAAATCAACACATTCTATCAAAACAGAGTGATATTTATCTGGCTCAAATTCAGTTAGGATCACGAGATTGACGGCTTACATCTGGAACTAATCTATACCAAATCCAGCTAGAAGTACACCCGGATTCTGTCATTTGTCAACTAATAAAGTATTTTGGCTGATCTAGCATGGGCTAGCCCTCACCCATGTCACAATGCATACATAATGAATGTATAATAATATGTATAATGTATAATAAACAATGCATAATAATAATGGACATCATGACAAAAAGTAATGGTAAAACTATCACAAATTAGATACTAGCATCATTTTGAGATCACTGAAAGTAATGATAACTTCAGTTCAGTTAATTTAGTGAAGTATTGATCTGAAACTGGTAACTCCTAGTTGAATGATTCATTAAAAGAGACAAAATTAGTTCCAGTCATTTGTCAATCCAGAAAATAATGTGTCTACAGCGAGTGAGATGTCAGGAATGATTTGGAGGACGATATACCTGGACGTGAAAAGTGCCTCGGTTACATATTAGAGTTTCACATTTGTAAGTTCACTGCAGACAGAATTCTGCACACACTCTTTTTCCCTACAGTATTTGGTGGTGTGATGTGTCAGCACTCATCTATTTATCTGTCACCATCTCATTCTCCTACCTAAAATCTCATTAAACGAATGTGATGTTAACCCAACTCAACGTGTCCACTGAACAGGGCATTCAGAGGTTCTGTCAGCCTGATTCACATCTCCATCATCTCACCCGCGTCCCATGTTTGGAAAGGATCAAAGCCGGTAAGTGACCGTCACCGTCCCTGAAGGACACAGCATGTGATCCGTCTGTCTCTCAGTCCTTCTGCTGGAGGAATGACATTACTGCAGAACACACACGAATGTAAATGGAAGAAGACATATAACAGTGCTGGATTCATGATATCAATTATGTCTCATTCTAGTGTGTGAAAAGCCTTTTCTGCTCTGCAGTGCCACACTTCCAAGACAATGCAGAAAGCATATACAACTACTCAGATCAGAAGAGCAGAGAAATAAAGTGAGTGAGGAGGGGACACCGTCCACCACGACAGTGAGTGTAATTGTGTCTCTTAGTGGCCGGAGAGGCTTAAGCCAAAGCGTCTGCTTCCATTCACGATCACTGAAGCGCAGACAGACGCAGGAAGAGAGAAAGGTATGATTGCTTCCTGCTCCATTCCACTCGCCCGCCTCTGTGATCACTGGAAACTGAAGCTCAGTTACAGGCAAAGCAGGACAGCGAGGACCTGTCTTACACAGCAAATATCAACTCATTTCAATGCCAAACAGGTGAAGAGTGATGTGAGATGCTCGTACACAGTACAGCCATTCCTGCAGCAAGATGAGCTCAGCTCTCAATGACACTGGTGTCAGTAATAGCCGTTCTAGATACGCTTTCATCCACAAGGCTCTCCTAACGCAAAAGCAGGAGGTCATGAACACGCACAGGCTCCTTCAGTTCTCTCTAACATCAAGCAAACCCATAAAGTGAGATGTTTATTTATCTAAACTGACTGGTTTCACACACTTTCTGCAAGTCAGGGAAAGTCACGTTTCATGTTCTCAGACTGCGAATGTGGAACAACTAGTCCTTGGATTTGCCAGTGAAGTGTGTGAGGTTCATGGCATCAAAGAGTTTCATTTGGGGCACTAAACTAGCAGGTAAACAGGAGTCGTGTTCATGAAATAACTAGTACTTCTGCATGGATGCACTAGTAATTCTGATACACAGTATTGTTGCTGTCTGTGGAAAATGCTGTGCCATTCGTAATGCTGGTGTATTATTGTGGCATGATCGATTTCAGATCTAAATTAAACAGCATGTAAAAATGAGCTGCGTTTGGTCTGTGGATTCTGATTATGAAGCGCCTCTAAGTTCCTTCAAATTATGGAAACTCTGGGTAGTTATTTTACCTCAAAAAACAAATTGTGATTCACCAACAGTTGTTTGCACCTAGATGTGGTGTTCATCATTTGCTCAATATTGTGGAGAGATGCTTTGTTCCTTGGAAAAACACTCAAGAGATCAACATCAGAACTCTCGACTCGACGGCTAACTGCTAAAGTGAATTTGAATCGACTCGCGTGGACTGGAGCAACTCAAGAGGGAGATGATTCGATTCTGATTCCTGCAGTGGCCATTATGCTACAGGATTTCTGAAAAATGAAAAGTACAAATCAACAGCTCATCCATTTTCAAGGAAAGCTATCATCATTCCCAATCAATACAAACAGGCTCAGTGGATCCTGTACACAACAGACACAAAAAGAGAAATAAAGCCTGTTATTTGCTCTGAACTGATTCAGAGACGTCAGTGCTCACGTTCAGAGCTAAATCCATTTCAAAGAGATGAAGAAGACTGAACCATATTTAAGTGCTCAAAACATAAACTTCAACAGACAGGACAGAGTAGTGATAATTCAGGGATCGACAGTAACCTTATTTAAATTTACTTCCCAGAAAGTAAGATATTAAAAGGTTTAGCAGATACGAAGCATGTACAGTCCCCAAATGTAAAGAAGAACTAAAGTACAAATAAAATAAGTCAACATTGTGTGGAAATAAATCTACCGCTAGTTAAAGGTTTCTGGTGGCTGACAGTCTGACCAATGTCATCTATTTAATATGATGTAGAATTGTATTATCTGAGGGAATCATGCTGGCCTTTTATCTATCGTGTAACTCTTGCCCTGTTACTTGGAAAGCTCAGCTGAATACAGATAAGACTTCCTTAGACTAACGATAAGCTTTCTCTAATTGAGAGAAATGATGTAATATTGATCTGCTGTACAGCCCCACAGCTGTGACATTTACCAAAGCGGCAGCGGTCGACTCCGGCGAGCTGCAGAGAGACGCCAGCTGAGATGGAAAATGGGGTTTGGTGGGGGAATCGACATGCGGAAACATAGAGCTTTCACATAATTATTAGTTTCGAAAAGGTTCTGTGCACTAGCACATGAAATCAGGCTGATTTGCAATGTAGAAAACAACAACAAAAAAATAAAACAAAAGGTAAATATTCCATTTTAAAATAGTGTACATGCTGTAAATGATGGTTATATTTATGATAAAATGTTAATGCACATAAAGTTGCCAAAATTTGGCAAATATTTTTCTTTCTTTATATATTTTACAGTAAAAATGTTTTTCTATTAAAAATACTGACAGTTTTACAGTTCAGATTTGATTACATTAGAATTGTGTCACTGTGTGTCCAAAGATAAAGAAATAATAAGCAAGCAAAAAAATAATAAAATAAATAAATAAATAAACTGTAGAGTACAACTAAATCTGCTTCTCCAGAAATAATAGTGTTCACAAGACAGTACCAGAATAAAGTTCAGGTTTGTCTTTGGTTCTCAGAGACACTCAACTGCACGAGAGTCAACACCGTCTCAACGCAACTATAGACGGATAAATAAACACAATAAGAGAAGACCAAGCTGAATTGCAAATGGCAAGAATAATAGACCAACCACAATAGTGTCATCAGTGTTCTGTTAACCTTCAAACGTTCTGTTAGTCTGTTGGAGTCTATGGCACCCCATAGAAACTGGCCTAGAAACAGCATGATCTGAGCAGTGGGGAAATAGCACCACCTACAGGTCATTTAATTATATATTTCTTTTACTTATAACTTTTGAATATGGCTGTGTTCCACTTTTTATGGCTTTCACTCGCAAACGACCCTCCGTCTCGTGGACTCGGATGTGCGTCATTGCTTACGTTGCATGAGTGCCCACTACTGGCGGAACTCGTGCATAAGGTTTAAGTGAACGCACTAACCCCTTGATCACTTGGAATTCACTATGGAGCTGATTTATTATTTAAACCCTTTTTTTACTTATGAATTTGGTTATGTTATGTTGTTTATGCACCATTCTATATGCATACAAGTTGTTGGAGAAATCATATAAAATCCTATAGGTATGTATGAGCTGTTGGAAAAATAAAATTGCACAAACTAAACAAATATCAATAGTTTAAATTTTGACTGTGAACATAAGGTAGCTACAAGTATTATGTGTCTAAATCTCATCATAATTAATATATTATACACTATTATGCGATTATTTCTCAAAATAATTAATATCATACACTTCAGTTAAGAACGATCTGCTGTGATGTCACAATCAAGATGAATTGTGGGATATAGAGCTGCTTGAAGTGTATATTGGAGTAGACTCGAGGGGACAAGGGTCTGTCCAAATAAACTTCCCTCGTCCACTTCACGAAGTGGAACACACTTCAAAATGGTGGCGGGGGTTCCCCCAAGGGTTAGAGCTTAGGGAAGTTTGTGAGTACGTGTGTAAAAGTGGAATGGAACGCAGCCTATGTGTCCTAGATGTCCAGAAGGCATGAGACTGGTCTTGGTCTTGTTCAGTCATTTAAGGTTAAACACTGTAAACTCTGTAAAATCACACTGTGGTTTAAAAAAAACGTCTTCAGGTCTGTTCGTACGGTCTGGGTTATTTTACCCATAATATGCAAAACTAGTCCATCCAATCCACTGGTGACCCACTTGCCAAAAAGGTTCTTGTCGAGTCTCTGACAATCATGTTTGCACATTGTTTTGGATTCTCATGTGGTGCATTCAGATGGAAATGAAAAGCGGTTGGCGTTGCCATTTAGCAAGTGAGTCACTTAGCGTTTGGTGGCCATCTCTCCTGCCCGGATGTCAGATCTCATCGCTCCAGCTTCATGTCAGGAGTCATGTGTTTGACTGGAGCCGCAGAGACCGAGAGTGCTGGGGTTATTAGAACAGCCAAAGTCCAATAGAGGCTTTCCACTAGATTTGTAATGAGACACGTTTGTTTAGCTATTTTCTCAGAAACTGCAGTTTTCCACCAAAACAAAAGCTTAAGGGTTGCAAGTGAAGAAATTGTAATTTTATTACTGTAAAGTAAAATAATTAACATACAGCACTTATTATTATACATTCATTTTTCATTATTTTACAGTGCAGTTGTATTACATTAGTAATATTTTACTTTCTTAGGGATAGTATTATAAAAATTATTATTGTTGTTATTATAATTATTACTAAATTCAAATGCGTGTTTTTAAAAGCAATTGTTAAATTGATAAATCAGCCGTTGGACAATATGGCCGACCCAGTAAAACTGGAAATGACTGAACAAGACCAAGACCAGTCTCATGCCTTCTGGACATCTACTGTAGGATACATATTCAAAAGTTATAAGCAAAACAAATCTAGAATTAAATGACCAGTAGGTGGTGCTATTTCCCCGCTGCTCAGATCATGCTGTTTCTAGGCCAGTTTCTATGGGCTGCCATAGACTCCAACAGCAGAAGAACAACACGCAAACTAACAGATGATGCTTGGCATCTAATGAAGGTTAGGGAATAAACGTAAGGACAAAGACACATCTGAATCGACTGCCCCTTTTACCTGAGCCGAACCTGGTGTTGCTTAGTTCTGTGGGGAATACTATAGTTAAAATGATGAGAAGATGACACATCTATTACAGGCTAATTTCACATTATTATTAAAACAATTATTCATGACTATCAGGCCAGAAAACATCAGTTCACAGATGTTTTGTTTTTTTTCCACAGGTGTGTTACTCTGATCAATTGCCTTTCCTAATACAGAAGCCAGAAATCACATCAAGGCAAACACTTCCATCTAGATATACAGTAAATCATCCATCATATGAAGTCTGCTGAGAGACGTGATTCAGGCTTGTCATTCATTACTTTGGTAGTGTAGATCAAAACAATCATGCCTGATTTACAAACCACACACACACACACACACAGAGAGAGAGAGAGAGAGAAAGAGAGAGAGAGAGAGAGAGAGAGAGAGAGAGAGAGAGAGAGAGAGAAAGAGAGACAGAGAGAGAGAGAGAGAGAGAGAGAGAGAGAGAGAGAGAGAGAGATTTTTCTATTGTATTCAACAGCTAACAACTAGAATAATTCCTCTTCAAGAATGTCCTTAAACTGACACCTTCATTTCATCTAATTTCTGCATCTTAGAGATACTTCTCTTCTGTGAGATGTAGAGAACTGTGTACTGTGATCTCTTACAGTTCAATCAATGTAGTAATATATCTACTAATTACATTATACTTTGACTATAGTAAGAGGAGAACTGGCCGCCTGGTGTTGCCTCTTTTCTCCACTATCCAAACATCACATGCATTTTTTTATTCTTTGCCACAGAAGACTTTGGCTCTCACAGGACTAAAGATATTATGTACTATGTACAGTGTTCAATGTGTATTATGCCATGACTTTCAGATAACACCTCAGTTAAACTGCTTGGTCGGCGATATGAATTTTGAACCCTGTCCTTTATATGCATCACTTTCCCGTGTCAGTGACATACATCACCAAATAGTAATTAGGCTTGTCACTACGCCAACTTGTTATAAATTGAACAAAACCTCACAGGTTTCATAATTCTCAATATCACCACATAATGAATTAATAACTTCAATTAATTAACAAATTAATAATGAATTATACAACTATAAGTTTATCCAAATTTACCCACATACATACAGAACACTCACGTTAAGCACGTTATGCTTGATTGTTTATATCATCACAAAATGTAACTATATTATAACCCAGCTCTAATTTGCCAAATGCAACTACAAAGCATAAATATATTAAGATTAGAGCTGTCAAGCGATTAAAATTTTTAATCTAATTAATTACATGATGTGGTGATTAATTAGTCTAATTAATCACAATTTAATCGCACATAAATTTTGCCTGAGAAATTAACTCCAAAAGATAATTTTAAGTCATTATTGTGTAAAGCATCAAATAGACATTACAAAAAGTAGATTCAGTAAGAAATATTTTATTTGATTCAACACAGAATTTATTTCTCAAACATGGGCATTTTTGCCCCAATATCTTGAATTTTAGGGACATTCTGACTGCATTCTATATGCTCCATCATGCAGTGAGTTGTTGCCCTGCATCATATTCATCATCAATCATCTGTATGAAAAGTCAGATGACCTACATATGTCTGGGGCAGGGCAAGTGCGTTAAATGCGTTAAAAATTTTAACGCGTTAATTTTTACCATAACTAATTAATCTAATTAACCAGTTAAAATCAACAGCCCTAATTAAGATATTATAAACATTAACATCATGATAAGCTGCTTTGAAACAATGTGTTTTGTCAAAAGTGTTATAGAAATAAATTTGATTGGTTAGACTGTAACTCTTCCAGATGCCTTCAGGCGCTTGAGAACCTGACAAGAGCTTCTCAAAGTGGGACACCATAACAGGTGATTTGCACTGCATTTCTACTCCAGTCTTTCAGCAATCATGGTTTAGTGGGGTTATTTCCATGTTTCCATATTTCCAGTGATCTGAGCCCGGTTAGTCTTTGTGAAGGGCATCCTTCATGTTCACTCAGTCGAGTCGGTGTCTCTGACACTCATTTAGCCGTAAACGACCATGAAATGTGGCACATAAAAGCTCTATTGTTTTACAAAGGTGCGATTCTGACACATTACACAGGTGATCAAACACAGCACATTCATTTCAGAGCGGCACAGAGAGCCATCCAGGACAGAAACACACAGAGCACAAGGTCTCAGCACAATGTATTAATGTCAGAGCCTACAGACAGTTACACAATATCAGTCCATAATGAGATAAACGCTGCTCTTACCCAGCTGCATCTCCATGACGCTCATTTTATTTTCATACGGGTAGAGGATCTTGGGAGGTTTGTCAGTCAGTGGTGCTGTACAGGAAAACAAACAACAAAGCAAATAATTAGTTGTGTGTCAATACTGTCCATCTGTCTCTGATATAGCTGCATAATTAAACGCTAAATTCTAAACGACAATAATTCAGCCGTATATTAACTGTCTTCGACAAGTACGATCACACTGGTTTGATTTGAGCAATATCAGAACTGAACACACTCCATCAGTGAAGGGACTAAACTATAGTGGATTACATTCCTATCAGTGATCAATTAGAATAATCGAGTTTACAAATTTACTGGGTTTAAGTGCCTTAAAGTCACATGACAAACGAGTGTTTCAACCGCAGGTGTAACCCGTGTGTCTCTCTGACAGGATTTATGTGCAACATGTAGTCACAGGGCTCATGCAGACACAAACGGCTACAGATACACAGAGTCCAGGCCTTCAGACGGGAGCAAAAATCACCGGTCTGCATCTGAGTTCACTCAATGAATGAGTTTCAGAAGGAGCAGATAAACGCTGTAATCTGACCGACTCACCTCATGAGTTCAGCAGTTTCATTGTTTGCAAAATGACAGTCCGACCACAAGGTCAGATTTACAAAAAAAAAAAAAAAAAAAAAAACCTGGAAACCTCAATAAATTGTTGTTAATCTGTTTTCCCATCAGCAGGATAAATGCTGACTGGGGTTTCTGGTCTGGGGTATCGAGTAAGTTCTGTTTTCAAGGCAGTCGAGTTTCTCCAACACCGCTGTAATGTGTTAGTGAACATGACTGAGCTTCACTCCACCATACAGACGGCCGTAACAATGACAAATGCAGCGACTGCCCTCTGTACCGTAGTAAACAACCCAGCAGACATACAGTAAAACCACACACAGATTAGATTTGAAACACAAGCTTTTGTTCATGTTTTCTTTTTCCTGTTGATCTGCAATCTCTCCACAGAGAAAATCTCATTATCGTAATGAGCCTTTTCACCATGAAATATGCAGTGATTATTTTGTTTAATGTAAAACTGCACAGACATATTCTGTTTGCGTGATTTTCTGTTCAACAGCCAGATGGAGACATTTCAGTCTGGCATGAGGGAGAAACCAAACAGAGAAACTGAGAAATGCAGAAAAGCAAAAATTCCAGAGTTTTCAAGTCAGAAAACAGATTTCAAGTGTTTGAGTCATTACACACAGTGAATTCACCAGCTGCATTAAATGAATGTGTGTGTGTGTGTGTGTGTGTGTGTGTGTGTGTGTGTGTGTGTGTGTGTGTGTGTGTGCGCGTCTTTTTGCGCAGGTGAAGCGAACGAGAGCTGCTCTCATTTCCGACTCTGCGAGGTTGAATTTAAACCGTGGGAATTTTGATGAAATGTAAACCTTCTGATCATTCATCCAAAATCCAATTTCTGCTTAGGAGAGACCGCTGGTGACTGCTGCGTATTTTGGATCATTATTCTGTGGGAGAGGTTCAAGGGAAAAAAATAATGAATTGCTGGGTGAGATATTTGCATGGCTCTCTCCTCAGAAAGCTGTCTTCCCTCTCACTGTCTCTGTCTCTCATTAACGCTTGTTTCCTGAGAGATTAAGTCTGTCCTGTGTGTGTACACACTTCTCTAATACTGGAATGGACCACTTTTGCCCCCAAAACTGCCTGAATTCTGTGTGCCAGTGATTCAACAAGCTGCTGGAAACACACAGACGTCCATGATGACGTAACAGCGTATCTGACAGTGACACGACGCAGAGCTGCTGTACTGCCCGAGATCCACCGAGGCCACTGGAGGAACTGAATTCATCATCATGTGCGTCGAAGCAGCTTTAGATGATGAGCTTGATGACTGGACGGGCTTTAGAAGAGGACAGTGGGTTTACAGAGGAGCACATGGTCAGTAACAATACAAACACAGGCTGCAGCTTTTAAAGACACTCAGTTAATATTAAGAGACTGAACGAGAGAGAAGACAACATTCTCACTCATCACAAACAGCACAAAGCATGGAGCATCGCTAATTAGATTGAATTATTAAAAAGAAATGTTTTGTCAGAGATTACCTTTATTACAGATTTCAGACCAGCTATGCTGTTTGTTACACATTTGCTCATTCTATGTAATTTCAGGCTTCTACTACTTACACAGATCTGAGAACGAGTCTTTACCTGGAGCGTTTTCATGTTTGTTCCAGTGATAAATCTAATAAAAGCTGATGCTCCAGTCATTTCAACTCTGTGAAGAAACATCACAGTCACGTTCAACACATCCTCACCTCATAATTACAATAAGTGATCCCTGTAGCCCGATACACACGAGGCGTCTCATCCTGTTGACCTTTCCGTTGGTTTCATCCATGTGAAACCATCGCTGTGAGCTCTGCTGCTGTAATTCTGCGTGCCGCAAGTCGATGGCGCGGCGCTATATGCCTAATCACGCCGAGGGCGAGAGAGCTCCACTCTGGGGGGTCTCTTTAAGAAATGTCAGGACTGAGACGGAAAGGAAATTGCTCTCCGTATGGCTGCTGAACATCACAGGCTCCCAGCCAGGCCCAGAACTGAGCCTTCTGAAAGTAATCCACTTCTAAACACGCCATCAGCTCCGTGCAAGCCGATTCTTTTGTTCCAGTATGGAGCGGAGCTGTTGGGGTGAGCATCTGACATCTTCTTCCTGAATATAATTGGGTCCTACTGATTCTGTAAATTAGCAAAGGGACACGCTAAGAAGAAAGTTCTGGCAACCAGCGGAGAAGGTGCGATAAATCCAGCTGGATTACACTGTTTTTCAGTTGGTTTGTTTTTTCGCGCTTGTTAGTCTGCCACTTGAATCTAACCCACACTAAAAAAAACCTGATGTATTGATGTGCATCAGAAAGCAGATTCACATGGGTTTTCTAGCTTCCACACTCACTTTCAAAGCAAATATACCATAACTTTGGTTTCTCTTTTGTCAGGGGACACTAAAAGCCAATCAGACGTTCCTTATGCTTTCATAAAGACCTTCAGCTAAGTGAACGGTTTCTGCGCAAACAAAGTGACTTCAAAAGCCGCGGGGTGAAGTTTCCCTGGAACCCTGTGTTGGCCCATCGACCGTCTATCGAGCCAGCAGAGGAGCTTCAAAGGCCTGGAACGCGGCTCGACCCTTTGGATGTGCTCTCTAAATGAACCGCACGACCTTCTAGAGCTCCTCTTTCATCCGGCCAGAGGATGTGACCCCATACATACTGCCATCAAAAGCTCTTCAGACTGTTTAATGAGAGCATTTTAAATACCACTGTTAGCATCTGCTCATTAGATCCTTCACATCGATTCATTTATTTTAATTAAAAACCTCCTCCAACAGTGTGCCTTCAGTTCGGAGCTGAATATGAATATACACCGTCTAGTAGACGTGAACGTACCTGGAGCAACAACTTTGGGAGCCAGGAGACTGTAGATGGCCGGAGGAAGGCGCTCGTTTTCAGACCCTCCAGACTCTTGAATCGGTTATGCGAGCAGGCGGAGGAAGGCCCGTCTCAGGTACATTTAGCTCTGTATCTCTCCCACAAAGCATCGGCTCCAGCTAATCTCCTCTGAGAAAAGGGTAAATAATGAATGCGTGTCTCTCTAATTAAAGAGCTCAGTCGCTCCTGGTCACGCATGATTACGCCGGCGCACTCAAAGAATAGATCTGAGCGCTGGCCCTCAAGAAGTCGCCTGACACAGCGAGGACGCATTGTTTGAGAGCGCTAGCAGAACACTAACGTGTGTGAAAGAAGCCTTCTGACATTTCTATGCTGATTAACTTTAATACCCTCTGTCAACGGCCGCTCTGCCTTACAACAGCCAACACTATCAACACGGACGAGCAGCGGTTGAGCCGGATGATTACAACCTGAACACTCCACTTAGTGCGGCCACTTGACATTCTACCAGCACGGAAACGTGACGGATAAATAAAAAAACTTGATAACGTGGCACTGACTGAAGGGTGATGATGTGACTAGTTAACCCTTCTGTTAAAGGTACACGGACAAACTGATTACACCAATAACTTGAGGACATTAAAGGGATAGTTCACCCAAAAATGAAAACTTGCCCCAAACCTGTATGCTTCTGCTTAACACAAAAGAGGATATTTTGAAGAACGTTGAGAACAGAACAACATTGGAGCCCACTGACTTTCTCTGTATGGACAAAAATTACTCAGAATATTTAATTGTGTGTTCCACAGAAGAACAATGGTCATTCAGGTTTGAAACAACATGAGTTTTTCAGATGAACTATCCCTTTAGGCATTTGGCATTAATTCTGCAGAATAAACACAGAGTTAACGGCAAGCAGCTTAAATTATATCTTAAAACCGAGTCGCCTTTCTAACATGTCAGCAGGCGGTTTAATGAGGATGTGAACATCACTGACGCGCTGCTGCAGCTTTCTGAAACGGCCGTGGTCTATCATTACAGACGCACCTGCACTCGCTGACTTGTTATAAGTGTACAACACCTCAATGCAATTCTTGAATGGATTGAGCAATCTAATGTCAACCTCTCCTCTAGAATAACACAAAATGAATGACAACAGGTGAGGACTGACCTGTCAATCAAATTGCGGGCCGTCAGGCAGCTTATTTCGTGCTCCTTTTCAAAAGTGGCTGTTTGCTAATGAGCCGGGAGCTTCCTTAAAAGGAAATCCATCGCACTCCCCTGGTGCAGCCACTTCCTGTGTAAGGTAAGGCAACGTAATTAACTTACAGCCATGATTTAGCCCTTTTAAATGAGCTCTCTCTTTTTTCTTAATTATTCCACCTGCTTTGACACTGTGGTTAACGTCCCGCTTCTCCACCGAGGGTTCCTCTCCGGGGACTTCCCGGTGTCTGACGGTTAAAGCGGCTTTAGTTGTCAGCACGTTCCCTTAATGAACATGTTCATTCACCCTGCTAGCCCACCTACTGCAGTCCAGCAGCCCTCTAGACGTCTGTAATGGGGCAAATGCTGAGACCTTTATGAAGCACAGAAGGAAAACGCTCTATCGATTCCCGTACGTCACTGTATACTGCCTTCTCAGCAGCGGCCTTGTGTGATGTAAACGTTTAGCTTTGGGCTTCATTTCTCCCTGCAATGACAGGCAATTCTCATGCGCTTCTGTGTAATTAAGACAACGGACGAACATCCAGCTGTTTACAAATCCAGTCGTTTTCAGACTTCAGAAACGAGCAGGACGCTCTAAACCATCAACACCACATCAGAACAAGCATCACACAAATCTGAATTCAGATGCGAAGGAATTTTCCAAACTTATAATTAAGCAGATGTGCAAGTGGTGAGCGAATGGTAATTAATCATGATTACTTTAATTACGCATTGTTTTCTCAATAATGAGGACGATGCTCTGGACGGCTGCGGCACACAGTGTTCTTTCTTCAGCCACTGACGGCTCAGTCACGCCAATCCTGCCGCCGCTGCAGTGGATATTAAAAACGTCAATCTTTCTCATGCAAATAACTTTGCCTCATTTTCAGTTGGTGAACTTACAGAAATGATTTTTCTCACTCTTTCTTTGAAGTAAATTTTTCTTCTCTTGTGAAGAAAATGATGTGATATGATCTTTAATTAAGAGATAGAGTAAATGTCCCTCTCGCTGCAGCATGAAGAAGTGTGTTGTTTCTGAAGAGACACCACTCGTGTCGAGAGTTTATAGTGGAAATCAAAAAGAGGTACTTGATTGTTTTAATTGAATGAATATGCATGAATGTCACTGTCTGTGCCTCAACAAAACACACAAAGACGTCAGATAACAGACGGCTTCAACTCCATAAATCTACAAGAAAGATGTTTGCAGGAGATTATAAATGTTTGGGTTGCTCAGAGGGAAACTCTCTCTGTCTGTCTCACTCTCTTTCTCTCTAGTTTTTATCTTGAAATCTCAGCTGGCCAATCAGATGTGAGCGTCACACATTAGCCATCTGTTCTCTTCAGTAGAACATTAAAGTGAACACTGACACGTTCAGTTCTGCCCTTGACAAACTTCACTGGCTGAAACAAATGCTGCAGTGATGGAGGATCTGAACAAACACCTGGCACATCAGAAGACCGCGGTCGCTCTCATTAAACTCAACAAGAGCTGAGAAAAGATTTATGCTCATTTAGTTTGCCAGTGAATGAATGAATCTTTTTAATGGTGGTTAAATGTTTATCAAACGTGGAATAATCATAAATGAGACCATTAAAAGTGTGTCCATTCAGACGGACAACAGGAGGCGTAATGGAGAGATATACAGGGAGGAACATGTGAAGGATGCTGACGGTACATGTGGACTACTGGACTGGTACACACACACACACACACACACACAGGGCTAACGCTCAGAGACGGACACTGCCAGCCTGTCCACCTGCTCAAACAGGTCAGTTTGTTATAGCAGCACATTCAGGGCACACGGCCAGAGACCCGTTCACAACAACAACAACACATGCTGTGTGTGTGTAACACCACAACTAACCCACTGAGACAGAGAGACACTGACAACAATATAAAACATATTCATGATGAAAAATTCAATTTGAACTCCAATGTTATTCAGCCCTAAAAACAACCACAACAAATTATCACTTAAACAACTTAAAAGAAGACAAAATCCTCTACAAAGACAGATTAAGTGACCATGAAACGGACGTTCACACTGTTAGACACGACTGATTCAGTGGAGAGATCCACTTTATTATAGACAGATTCTCTCTGATTCTATATGTCTTACTTTAAGATATTTAACAATCTAAATGTTTTGCCTTTTGGCGGTGGACAGGGGTCAGCATGGAGCTGTGCAGCCCCATACGCAACAAACTGATGCACTGTGTATTCTGACACCTTTCTATCAGAACCAGCATTAACTTCTTGAGCAATTTGAGCTACAGTAGCTCGTCTGTTGGATCGGACCACACAGGCCAGCCTTCGCTCCCCACCTTGGCCGCCCATGACCCTGTCGCCGGTTCACCGCTGTTCCTTCCTTGGAGCACTTTTGATAGATACTGACCACTGCAGACCGGGAACACCCCACAAGAGCTGCAGTTTTGGAGATGCTCTGACCCAGTCGTCTAGCCATCACAATTTGGCCCTTGTCAAACTCGCTCAAATCCTTACGCTTGCCCATTTTTCCTGCTTCTAACACATCAACTTTGAGGACAAAATGTTTACTTGCTGCCTAATATATCCACCCACTAACAGGTGCCGTGATGAAGAGATGATCAGTGTTATTCACTTCAGCTGTCAGTGCTCATAAGGTTATGTCTGATCGGTATATACTGTATATATATATATATATATATATATATATAATTTGTAATAATATGCGCAACAAACAAACAAATATGTGAACATGGATGTTAGTAAAGAGAAAACTGAACCTCCAACAGAAGAACTAATGGCATTGGTGACAGCCATTAATAAAATAATAAAAACACAAGGGCAGGCGTGGTGCGAGAACCGCCGCTCATGTATGATCGCACAGGTCAGCGAGAGCTGGAGAAACAGGAGGGAAAATGAAAGTGTCACGGCTCCAGCAGCTGTCATGTGGCAGAGGGGCCGTGGAGGTGAAAATTACAGCCTGCTGGGGCTGAAGACACCACACAGAAATGATTATGTCTAATGTAACCCGTCGCTCCCATTAAGAGACAGAAACAGTCCTGTGGATTTTTCTGGGCTCGTGTATCTGACCCCTCCGTATGACACACAAAGCCTATTGCGTCCAGACGGGAGAATGTGTCTCTGTCACATGACACAGCTTTAGTCTGAATTATTCATATAGTCGCTCACAGTCCATACAAACATGAAGGAGAGCCCTGCTCCGTCGGTCCTGACCTTTCCCCACCTGCAATATGCTTTGGAAGAAGTTGAGTGAGGGGCTTTATAGCCTGGAGTGTTTCTTTTTTACAAGTTTGACTTGTCCTAAGAAAACCTCAAACACAAATAAGCCAAATAAGACTTATTTCCCTTAGAAAAGCAAACGGAAGGACGAATGAGGTCTGTTCCACTTGCCATTGAAACAATGTGCTATTAAAACTACAGGAAAGTGTTCAATTATATAGAGATGATGTGTTTACTGACAGCTCGAGACTCAAGCTCTGCCTGAGAGCCAATTACTCCATCTTGGAAAAAACAGAGTTAAAGTCTGGGCAGGTCTGGAGCATAAAAATAAAGCACTTCCCTTCTTCTCTCACGTCAGATTCTTTCTTCAATGATGTACCGCTGAATTTCATAGATAAACCAACACCTTGAAAACATAAAATATGCCTGACATATCTTGACATTATCATTCATTGTCTGCATCTTATTTTGATGAGAGGTTATTGCCTGTAGTTTCCAAATGAACCTAGAGAGGCAGTAGAGCCGTCTAAACAATCACAGTAAATTATGTTCTGGAAAATCAAAATCTCAAGGTCACTGAATCATTCTTTCATATGTTTGTAGTTGAATGGATGTCTGATATCATAATGTTAAGGGGTAGATTTGAAGATGGAAACACTGAGTGATTCCCAAAAGAAGGTTTAAAAAAGGCAGAAAAACTGTCGGTGTGAAAGCAAAGTGTTTTTGAGTTTCATTAACAGCAGTTTAACACCCTGAACGCTGAGACACAAATTGAGTGATAATTTGCCAGAGAGACGCATTAATTGATGATGTGTGATCGTCATTACAGATCCCAGATGTATGAATTCATGAGACAGCTGACATTTACACATACTCCATTAACACTTATCATTCGCAGGAGAGAATGAAATGGAAACAATGAATGCGTTCTGCACAGGAATATGGACACATGCTGAGCTCAAAGAATGTGTGTATTTTAACACACAACACGTAATATAATGCTGGCTGCAATCTAGATGGTCAAACTCCACCCTAAACCGTGCCTCTAGCTCCACCCCTAAACACACCCCAAATCACATCTCTAGCTCCACCCCTAAACACACCCCAAATCACATCTCTAGCTTCACCCCTAAACACACCCCAAACCGTACCTCTAGTTCCACCCCTAAACACATCACGAACCACACATCTAGCTCCACCTCTAAACACACCCCAAGCCACATCTCTAGCTCCACCCCTAAACACAACCCAAACCACACCTCTAGCTCCACCCCTAAACACACCCAAAATCACGTCTCTAGCTCCACCCCTAAACACACCCCAAATCACATCTCTAGCTCCACCCCTAAACACAACCCAAACCACACCTCTAGCTCCACCCCTAAACACACCCCAAATCACATCTCTAGCTCCACCCCTAAACACAACCCAAACCACACCTCTAGCTCCACCCCTAAACACACCCCAAGCCACACCTCTAGCTCCACCTCTAAACACACCCCAAATCACACCTCTAGCTCCACCTCTAAACACACCCCAAGCCACACCTCTAGCTCCACCTCTAAACAAGCCCCAAATCACATCTCTAGCTCCACCCCTAAACACAACCCAAACCACACCTCTAGCTCCACCCCTAAACACACCCCAAGCCACACCTCTAGCTCCACCTCTAAACACACCCCAAATCACACCTCTAGCTCCACCTCTAAACACACCCCAAGCCACACCTCTAGCTCCACCTCTAAACACACCCCAAATCACACCTCTAGCTCCACCTCTAAACACACCCCAAGCCACACCTCTAGCTCCACCTCTAAACAAGCCCCAAATCACATCTCTAGCTCCACCCCTAAACACAACCCAAACCACACCTCTAGCTCCACCCCTAAACACACCCCAAGCCACACCTCTAGCTCCACCTCTAAACACACCCCAAATCACACCTCTAGCTCCACCTCTAAACACACCCCAAGCCACACCTCTAGCTCCACCTCTAAACACACCCCAAATCACATCTCTAGCTCCACCCCTAAACACAACCCAAACCACACATCTAGCTCCACCCCTAAACACACCCCAAGCCACACCTCTAGCTCCACCTCTAAACACACCCCAAATCACACCTCTAGCTCCACCTCTAAACACACCCCAAATCACATCTCTAGCTCCACCCCTAGCCACACCCCAAAACTACCTTCAGAGCAAATTGAATGGAAGCCACTAAACTCACCATCACACACTCAGATTGTGATTCATAGAGAAAATGGAACATGTTAACAGCCATTAATGTCTGAAAGGATGGAAACAGTGCATTCATGTGGACCTGTAGCTGTTTTAAACAGATCAGAGAGCACACTACACCTCCTCTGGACAGCTGTTAGCAAAGATATTCATTTCACACAGCAATGAAAGTGCAGCTAGAATAAAAAAAAACAACACATCAAACGGCCTTTTATTCACTGACTCACTTTTAAGACATGTGCAGAGTGCTTTCTGTGAGAGGAGGATTAAAAATGAGAAAGAGAGAGAGAGTGAGAGAGAGAGAGAGAGAGAGAGAGAGAGAGAGAGAGAGAGAGAAATGTGGAGGGATAGCAGTCATATGCAGTTTCATATATAAAACCTTTAACCACAAGAATACACCTGATTTATAAAGCTCAAGCATTTCAGGAAGACAGAGACAGGAGGACACACCATCACCTTCACACAGACGACATGTCTCTCTCTCACCAGACCAGCGAGTCCAGAGTGTCCAACCCTAATCTGGTCCACACAATCCTGGACTCTGTTCTGGTTTCCCAGGATGCCAACTGTGAGGTGTGTCTCATCCAACTACTAATGAGAATAATTGGGCGGTATTAATGTACTGGTCACAGGTCAGGATTAACACAACGGTTTCAGGTCTAATTAGTCTGATGCAAGTTAGATGGAAAACAGTCTCTGCTTATCAGAAAAATCACAACACATTTCTGCTCTTCTGTTTGAATTGTAGCTCCATGCATCAATGCATACTGATATACTAGAGAAAAAAACTGTCACTGTCACTCACAGGAAGTAGCAGAACTAGGAAAATGTGTCATCAAAAACAGAAAGAGCAGGATGTGAGAGCTGAGCAGCTAACTGTACCAGCAGCACTGAAAGCCTCATCAGAGCCGCCCTGAACGCTGCAACAAACATAACAACATACATAACAACATACATAACCGCTGAGGAGTGTGAAGTGTCTTCATGTCTTACGGACTATACTGTGATTGTCAAGACTCTTTACTGTAAATGAACACTGTACTTAGCCTACAAACACACTACATTCACAGTAAAACATTCATAAATCAAGTCTTTTCCAAACCCTAGTAGCCTCAGTGTCCACTGACCTCAACAAATCATCTGAATCACCACACTAATGCTGCTCGTCTCCAGAAGCATATGATAATATGCTAATATTATATGATAATATGTTGATAACTAAAACACTGTCAGAAGCACAATAATAGAAAGAAAAATGGTTCTTGGAAAACATCAACTTATAACGTTTTTCATGAGCTCATCGCAATGCATTCTGGGACTAAAGGAGGTATACTTCTCGTGCTGATTCTCAACCGGGGCCTCAGCAACCGTCCAAATTATTTAAATGAATAACAATTATTAATAATATATTAAAATAAACAAACTCAATTAAAGTGCTAAAATACGTAGTCGAGAAGTGAACTGAAATCATATTTCTTTTTTTAACATGCAGTTCTTGAAATGAAATGTTAATTCATATACTGACATTCCCAGTTTGGGAAACAAGCAGTTGTCATAATGACAGCAGAGCGAATATCTCATCCTATATGGAGGCCTTAAAATGGAAAAGGTTGAGAAGCTCTGCTTTAAGGCCACATGGTCGTTCTGCACACGTGAAGGCAGGCCGCTCGCTGTCAACCCGACTGTCAATATCGTGTGCAAATCTCTGTATGGATCTCTTTGACCTGAATATGGTTCTTAGTATCCAGAACTCATCTCACTCGCACTCCATCAAGATGGAGGATCCTGTGTAATTAATGAAGAACACTTTAAAACAGCCCTTCATTTGGCCAGGCCTCACTAATGAGTTCTAAATATAACCACATTAGAGATTCTCCTCCACGCTGGCCGCGGCCTCGCCGCTCATTTATTTAAAACTACTCTGAGCTTAGAGGAAAAGTGCCTCCTCATCACAAAGCCCTGACACACATCAGGACGACAGGCGCTGCACAAGGTCTCAACTTTTCTTTTAGTTTCCCTTCAAAATGAGTTTCTATCTCCTGCCGGATCCTCATGTCTTCAGACCACTCATCAGTTTTTGTCCATTTAGAAGATTCTGGATAAACAAGACGTCACAGGGTAATATTAAACAACATAAATGTCCAGATTGTTCTTGAAAATCCCGTTCCTCGTAACAGCTCCTCCACATCCCATCATCACAGGGCCGTTCTTTAGTGCAATCCTCACACTATATTGTTTGCTTAATCTAGGATAATCTTCAAAAAGACTCTCATACACACTTCTGTCATGTGTGTTTGTGTGTGTGATGTCAAACATGAATGTGACGTGTAGTTGGTGTGTTTGATCAGAGGGACACAGAAATCTCCCTGTCTGACATCAAGCACTGACGGTGAAGCTCTCAGAGAGCATGTAAATATCCACACGTGTGTGTGTGTGTGTGTGTGTGTGTGTGTGTGTGTTTGTGACATATCAGGACACAAATTTGTATAACGACATGGGTATGACATAGGTATTACAAGGAGAGGGTGACTTATGAGGACATTACCCCATGTCCCCATTTTTCAAAAGGCTTATAAATCATACAGAATGAGTTTTTTTGAGAAAGTAAAAATGTGCACAGTTTCCTGTGATGGGTAGGTTTAGGGGTAGGGGTAGTGTAGGGCAATAGAAAATACGGTTTGTACAGTATAAAAACCATTACGCCTATGGAGAGTCCCCACAATTCACAAAAACAAACGTGTGTGTGTGTGTGTGTGTGAGAGAGAGAGATAAAGGTAGGCCATGGATGGCTCAGTCTGAAATAATCTGATCAGCACCCCGTGAAACTCAATCGCAAAGTTTATGCAAATTCTTGTGGAAAAAGGTTTGTCAAGTCAAGTCATCTTCATTTTTATAACGCTTTTTACAATACAGATTGTTTCAAAGCAGCTTTACGGTGATCAACAGGAAAATAATAACTCCTAAGCTCATATCCATGTGTTGTGATTGAGTCGATTTATCCAGTCAGATTTAACAGGTGAATTCAGTGGAAGTATGTGGACATTTCAGTCAGACTAGTGCACTACATTTGACAATGTCACATACATGCTTTAGTCCCACTGAAATCATATCAGTCTGATTTTTGTGAATATAATGATAATGTGATTGCAGCTCGGCGTATATTCAGTACATACAGTTTATCCTAACTCAGTATATACAGTACATGTTAATGGACTGCGACAGCATTTAACCCTTCAAATATTCAGTTAGGCATCATGTCACGTGCACATGGATAGAGAGATGTTGACTGCAGCTCAAGTACATAAAGCCTGCTGTAGCTTCATATAAACGTCCTAATGAGACGACAGAGAGAAATGTGGAGTGGTGCTGTATATGAAGAGGGTCGCCGGCGTTTAACCCTGTAAAGAGAGCTGCCGCTGGATGAGCGACTCCATCAGTAATGTATTTATGAAAATGAGCCACATGACAGATTGCTGGCATTGATCACATGGCCATCCATCATACTGAATACTCCAAACGCTCTCTCTCTCTCTCTCTCTCTCACTTCAGCCGTATTTTTCTTCTCTCTGCATCAACCCTTCGTCGTTTGTTTCTCTCCTTCTTTCTACTGCAGCTGTTCTCTTCATTTCCCTCACTTTTCCTCCCTACCTCCCTCCCTCTCACATGTAATATGGCAGTACAGGAACCATAAGGTGGGAATATCTCTCATTATTTTCCACTCTGTTGCTACGACGACAGCAGTTTGAGTGACAGATCTGAAGTTCAGCTGACAGGTGACGTGGGGCGCCACAAACAACACAACGCACACTAATATCACACACAAAGTGAGCACTGAATCATCTAAGCTCATATTAGAAAAGCACAAGAGAAAAAAATCATAATAAAATGTTGACATTAAATATTGATTTTTATGTGGGATGAGCTTCACTGTTCCTGGAGAGAGAGAGGATGGGGAAATATGTCTCCGCTCCGCCTGCACAAACACACTCAAATGCTTCAGCGTTCACTTCTGTTTCCTCCAAACCACTGCCTGAAATAGAGCTGTTTCTTCAGACCGCTGAGCCCTCGGCACACACTAATTGCACTCAATTAAGTGAATAATTAAGCCCCTCCCCCCACCTTTCATGTGATAATCTGAGTGACCCGCAGAATAAAACGGCAGAAATGACGGACACTGCTGTGTGCTCAGATGTTTACCTGCACACGATGAGCCGGATCTTTCTTCCAGCTCTCCGGTGTGACGTGCGGCGCTGTTATATAACGGCTCATCTGAAGAGAATCCTCTCTGAGCTGCAGGATCTGCAGATCCATATTTCTCTGGCAAAATCCCAATAGTAACCCACTCACTTCCTAACGCATTATAAAATAATACCAAAACTGTATTATCACTATCACAAATAGGAGAAATAAGCAGATGCTGCAGCATTTGAAGCACATACCAGGAGCATGAAGCTACATTTCTCAGGAAATATATCAGAGCGACAAGATCTCATGTACTGAACGATCAGTCACATGGAATTTATGGCTCAAAAAAACATTTGTGGAAGCAAGTGTCTCATTTACTCCCTGTACCATCCGAGTAACTTCCACTCGGACAAACATCTGCCTATCCTGGTCAATGAGATATCAAATGGCTGTAAGAAACACACGTAAAACTCATACAGATCTGTGATCAGCAGAGGTGATCGCAGCCGTGCAGATATTCAGAACAGCATGATCACCAGTGTGAAATTTCTGTGATAATCTCCCAACCCTAACAGTTCATATATAGCAGCTTGTAATTTTACATTTATTTTATATTTCTTCTCCACAAAATAGAATGGTTTCAAAGGAAGCCCAATCAGCGTATCAGGACCAGGATCAGTGTATGTGAGTGGAGTGGAGTGAGAGGTTTCCACTCCACTCCAGCTCCTCTCCAGGTTTTACATGGTGGCAGAATCCCATTCCGAGCAGTTCTGGACAAGCACAGGCAAGAGGTTATACTAAATATCAGCACTGTTAGAATGATGCTTCCCAAACCTGATTAAAGAACCAGAACTTGTACCAGAGTTGTACAAATATGAATACTGACCATGACTAAATAACATGTATGTGCTGTCTGATGCTGAACTGCAGGTTCAACAGACAAAAGCATTTATTCAAAATGTCAATCTTTCAAAGCTTTGACATCAGAATTAGGCTTAGTAGATAGTGTTCATATTGTAAAGAACGTAATTTAGAGTACATGGTAAAGACATTGTGGACAATAAACTCGCAATTGGATATTAGAGTTTTGTGCTGCAATTGATATGGAGTTTTTATGAAGGTCCAGAGGGAGTTCATCACATGCCTAAAGATTTCCATCTCTTTCTATAAAAGAAAAATAAATCTATCTCTACCCTCCATTCGGGAACATGTTTTTAAGCACTTACTGTGAGACACACAAGGGCCAAATCCATGACACAAACTCAATAAGTATAATCATCTGTTTTCATTAGTCGGGCACCAGGACGAGGATCTTACGCTGATGTCCTATAGGAAGTAGATAAGCCATTTTTATAAGTGATGCATATTAATGAGCTGAATCTGGCTGTTTGGTAAACAGTGAAAAATGAACACAGAGGATCCTCTTTGCTGAACAACAGTTCAGGGGTCTGTGAACGCTGGACTCAACGAGCCGGCAAAACTGCACATGATGTGCTTTCACCTTGCAATTTGCAGGTTGCTGGCAAAAAAGTTCCTAATACAGGACACTTCTGAATGTCTGTCAATAGAGAAAGATGCTTGTTGCTGTAGTTACAGCATCTACCAGCAGGTGCTGATGCCTACATGATCCCAACCACAAAAACATCTTTCCTTCCAACAGGGCTGCATGAAATCAGATGCTGTCTGGGTAACTGACAGCTCATGTAAGAACACATGAAGTATTAGAAACACGAGAGAGACTCAGACCATCAGGTCAGAAGGAGTGACGGACATGAACCCGTCATCTTTAAAGGGGACCTATTATGCCCCTTTCACAAGACGTAATATAAGTCTCTGGTGTCCCCAGAATGTGTCTGTGAAGTTTCAGCTCAAAATACCCCACAGATCATGTTTTAAATGCCCATTTGTAAATCCCCACCCACCCCGCTTTCCAGAAGAGGGAGGAACCTGTACAGCTCGTGCCTCGGATACTCTGCCATAATGTAAAACAGTATACCATTATAGGGTGGTTGTGTACACACACTGCCGATACAGATTTATGTTCAAACACCATGTAAAAGTAAATTTTGCATAATAGGTCCCCTTTAATATGTAGTACAATCCCGAGGAAAAGAGCTCTGCATATTAACCTCTTGACGCTCACTGACCCAACCTTGGGCTTGACGTCACTTAGTTTACCATGGTTTACATTTACTATATAGAATACTGTCTAAAAATATTAAGAATGATAACAAATTACACATCATTAGAAAGTTCTAAGGGTTTAATGTCTGTTTTATTATGTAGAAGCTTCAGCAACAGTAATATTGTAATTTGTGTCGGGAGTGCAAATGACAACATGCAAAATCAAAACGGGACTTCATACCTTTGTTATGAAATAACGATTGCGAGATGAATCCAATCAGTCGCACTTTGGTAAAATGTCCATGACAAGCGTCCATTGAAAAACATCCAACAGCACTTTTTGTCCACAAAAGCGTTAAATCCATGAAATATTTTTATATATTGTCCATTGTTTACGTCAGATCTCGCCTGAACGATCTGCTCTCCATCATCTTTTATTCACATATAAACACTGATCAGCATCAGCAAACATAAACATAAGCTCAACCGAACATGCTTGACTTGTGAAAACAAACCTCATTGGTTCAAACTTACCATAACTGATGTGTGCGTTGATGAATGTTTATATGTGAATAAAAGCCTAATTTCAATCTGTGCATCATATAAAGCGATCGAGTCTCTTCAGAAAGTTTGGACTAAACTGCTCAATTCATATGGATTAGTTTTACAATCTCTATATGAACTTTTGAAGCATCAAAGTGATGGTTGCCTAGCTGTCTGTCAGTGGAGGGACAGAAATTGCTCAGATTTTATTAAAAATATCTTCATTTGTGTTGCAAAGATGAATGAAAGTCTTACGGGTTTGGAACGACATGAGGTTGAGTAAATGATGACACAATTTTAATTTTTGGGTGAACTCAAGTTAATCCTTTAACAAGCCGAAGTTGAAATATTTCTGCATAATAGGTCATGTTAGGCAGATTCTTGAAGATACTTGAAAAAATGTACACAAAAAAAAAAAAAGAAGAAGAAGCATGCTGAGTATCATATGGTGTTCAAATATAAATATAAAGAAGATGAGCATGTGCCTTCCTGAGAGCTCTGTCTTTACCAAGAGCTGATCCTGTCTCAGCTGCTTCACTAACATCTCCTGACCACCGTCACACCAACAACCCTGACCCATTAGATTCAACCAAACTACAGCACAAACGAAACACAATTACCTCATTCATTTGGTTAGAGTCAATGATTTCTGACCCTAAACAAAACAAAATGACAGACTATCAGTGCTCAGATAAAACACGGAGAGTAACTTGAGCAGGTTCAGACTCACTGGACGCAAACTCACAACAGAGACACATCACGATGGAGTGTCCCTCCAGCCCTAATCAAACACTCCTGTCTGTAATTGTCAAGTAATCCTGAAGACTTTGGTGAGATTTTCCAGGCGTGTTTGATTGGGGATGGAGCTAAACTCAGCAGGACAGCGGCCTTCTATAGAGACGGGCAAACACAGGAAAACATGGCTGCCACAAAGTTCTACCACAAAATGAAACATACACATCAGAATTTTGAGTCTCTGTCAAACAGTGAGAAGCTGCTGGTCTCTCAGAGGGAATGTGCAGACGTCTGCATGTGTCCGTCTGTCACGAGTGACCGACTCCAATCTGTGTCTCCAACACAGTTCACCAATGCTCTTTCCTATCATCGTATTAATAGAATGACTTTTATTTAATCTACTTGTAATCATATTCTTTAATGTCATCCATTTTATATTTCTTTGTCAATGACACTGTTTTATTTTCTTTCTTAATGCATGTTTATCCTTTGGACTATTCTCATGTTAACTGTTTTAACTGCACGCAGCAACACTGCCAATGCTTTAGCAATACGCGTGTAAAAGTATTTGTCATGCTAGTAAAGCACCATAAACTGAAACAGAGAGAGTGACTCAGGAACACAGGCTGCTCATCACAGACAGAACCTCCAGACGGGCCGTGAATTAAACGACAGCTGATAACAGGCTTGACCTGAGAGACCACGACAGTGAAAGATGATCAAAAGATGGACCATCAACCTTTAATTTCACCGTCTGTTTCCTGCACTGTAACTGAACTGGGAACGCCTTATAAAAGCTGATTCAATTCCTGAAGTAGCAAACAGGATGCAAAACTGCAATCTGAATTTGTATACAGTAAACACTGAATAAATGAAAGATCACTCCATTTCCCAGAATGCATCATCTGCATCTCTGAATTATTCCAATTCAACTTCCTGTGTGTTGTGACCAATTAAATTCAAATTCACACTTGAACCGAATTTTGCACAACCTTTTTCTAAACCCAAAACAGCAGGAAGGACGTGTGTGTCCTTTATCAGCCGAGCCTGAAAGTAATAAATAAACTGATCAGTGGACTTTTGAAGAGCAGCCAAGCTGACGCTCGTAACGCCGTTTCCTGCTGTGCACAAGCACTTCCTGTTCAGCTTAATATCAGACTACATGAAGATCATGGCAGCCGATACAGACGGGCCTCAGCAATGCAGGATCAGATCTAGGGCTGATTTCTCATGCTGCCATCAAGACTGTAACCCTAACACACACAATCCATCAAAACATATTCATTCATCTCACACACATATCATTTCAGATCAGATCCAAACTATAGGACAGGTGTAACATTAATTAAAATCTCTGAGAACAGCAGTGTCCAGTCCTGCTCCCGGAGGACCTCGTCCCTGCAGAGTTTAGATCCAACACACCCGCCTGGACATGATCCTGAAGACACTGACTAGCTGGTTCAGGTGTGTTCATTTAGGGTCGACCCTCTGCAGAACGCTGGCCCTCCAGGAGCAGGACTGGACAGCCCTGGTTTAGAAGAACATCTTACCTGTGACGGACAGATCAGTGGTCCTCCTCACCACAAAACTCCCAAACTGTAATTCGCACGTGTAATTTCCAATGTCGTCTTCCCGCACGTCTTTGATGGAGAGCACATCCGCCTTCCTGACGATGCTCTGTCTCCACTGTTTCGGCCGGCATTCCTACATCCATAAACAGATCCGGTGTTTAATGCGACTGTGATCTCATTTCATTGGAATGACACGTTAATAAATAAGTGGGCGGCTTTCAATGCTGTCAACAGACTGCAGCATTACTGATTTCACACTTGACAGTGTTGTGACAACAGCTAGAATTTCATCTATGAATTGTTGCCTTGGCAACGCCTGCCAAAATGCCTGTCAATCATTTATTTACCACTTATTATTTTCCATGTAGATGAGCAGATGAGTTCATTATCAAAGCAGTGAACCATGAGAAGATGATGCATGAACTGTGATGCAGTTAACCAGTCTTAATGTCAGCAAAGACATAACTGACAAAGCTGAAGGGTTTTTAATTGTCAGTAACACTACAAGATATTAAAAATGTTTTTAGAAGAAGAAGGAAATGATTCAAGAGCTGTAAACGAAACATCTTTGCAAGCAGGTCAATTATCTCAATTTATATGTAGCCACGGTATAAAAACTGATATAAACATGATTCATTTAAAGAACCAGATCAAATGAGTCGTTTGTTGGAGAATCAGACTGCTCACACTGCGGTTCATCGCCTGCCTCTACGTCAAACTGTGCAGGATGAAGCAGTTTACTTTCATGCTAACTAAATCCAGTCATGTTTCCTGCTCGAATGTCCACAGAGATCATCTGTCTTTGATTCAATTTAGCCGGAAACTAAAGTGCAGCAGACGTTTAATTTGACACTCATCTACTTCAGATGAATTAGTGCTAGTGTAGTCTTACGGCTGGCAGAAACTGACCAACTCGCACAACTTTCCTCTCCATTTTCTCCGTCTCATCTTCTTTGCCTCAGGACTTCAGGATTGATGAAAGGTCTGTTTTCTGCCTAATAGCTTCTATTTCCAACTCTGAACGAAAACTGCATAAGCGTGTTTTTGGTGAGATGGAGATGGAGATGAAGATGATGGGATGGAAACAAACTGACGAGTTTTACAATAAAAATAAATGACACCTAAACTAACGTGTTTGAACAATGGTGAATATACAGTACGTTGTCGTACCTTGTACCAGGTGATCTCTGGGTCTTTTCCGGACTGTATGTAGTCATCTATGTCAGGACAGAGGATGTCTTTGCTCTTACTCAACTCGGCCTTCTCAAAGTACCTCATCTTGGAGTTGTAACAGAGACCAGAGTTGTTCTCGGCCACCGTGAGCGACATCGACACTTTCATACAGTACGTGGAGTTCCTGCAAAACACACAAAACCAACACGATCAACAAGCTTCACACTATACACAGGCTTTCAGTCACACTGGAAAAGGGAATCAAATGTTCGTTCTTTCATTTCGATCAGCAGGAGAGAGGCGAGTGTAACCTCTCAGAAATCCCCTTAATTGTTGAAACGTGTCTTTACAGGACTAATGCAGTAAACGCTCAGTTAAAAGGGTCGGTCGTGTTTTCACATCATTCTCAGCAATTGTTTCTTTGCTTGTCTTCGGTACAGGACATCTCAGATCAGCAGAAATGAGAGCAGAGAGCCAGCAGGCCATTTTTCAGGTTTGTTGAATGGCGCTCTCAGCGGACGCCTCCTACTGCCACAATTGAATTTATTGGAAAACAACTCCCTGAACAGAAGAAACAACACAATGCAGAATGGAGAGAAGAAAGGACAAAAAGTGCTGACTCGAACGGTGAACGGAGACTATGAGAACCCAGAGAATGAAAACTAAAGCTTCACATCCCTCCAACACAACAACTCTGGTTTTAAAACAGGGTCTTGTAATTAGTCTGCGGTTTGATTCTCTGGTGAAATGATACAACACTGTTCCTGTAACACTAAACACAGCTCTCCTTTATATACAGGACATCGGAAGACAGGTGGACAAAATCAGAGTCTACAAATACAATGAGTAACAATGATTAATAAAACGTGAATGTGGTCAGTCTGAAAACATCAACATCACGCAGGAGGCCGGGGCCCAGTAGAGGGCCTCAGCATGACTTAAAGTGATTTAAATTAAGTTATGTTTAAATAAACTTAATTAGAATGCTAAAAAACACATTCAATCAAAGCGTGAACTGGATGAAAACACCGTCGCAGGCACACGCAGCAGCTACAGCCCGGCTCATGCCATTAAGTGTGCTGTCAGCTTAAGTGGGGAATTTTTATGAGACAGAGATGCAAATTCAACATGACGTGAGATTATCAGACAGATGGACACACCTGTGCAAATGAGTTCCCTCGAGTCTAGTGCTGTTAAATATTCTGATACGGGGAATGAACGATTGTGTCTGAGAACGGATGAGTGATCAATGAATGACACAGTCTTTATCCTTAATACTTCTCTAAACATCTTGTTGTGAAACAGAAGTGCTGGAGACTCGACAGATCCCATTCAAGAGCTAAACGGGCCATTGTGTGTGTGTGTTCATTGGTGTTCTCTAACCAGCGAACCCACATGACTGCCTGTGAAAGGAAACGGCGTTCAGCTCGGGAATGATGGTACACACTTACACGGACTGTGATCTGTAGGAGTTTATGAGTGTTATGAAACTTAGTCCTAAGTAGATCCTCAGAAACATTTGATATGATCCGGCTATGTGACTGAGGTTACATATATTCGTTTGTTAAGGCTGCTAAAGGAAAGCTCGTTCTCTTCATCTTAATTGAAAATGGCGGACTAGGAAGGGCCACACATACACTCCCATCTACATTGATGGGGCCGATGTGGAGCGGGTGACTAGCCTCAAGTTCCTGGGTGTCCATATCTCTGAGGATCTTCCCTGGACTCTCAACACCTCCACTCTGATCAAAAAGGTGCAACAGGGCGTCATGGGCGTTTCCTCTAAGGAGGCAAGGGAGGCAGTCTCTCCTCAAAGAACTGGAAGAAAAAATCATCAATATTACAAAAATATAACAACGCAAATATTACAAAATGTGACATTAACTCATTTTTCTAAAGTAACACTGTCCAACAGCAACACCAGCAGGTAAAGTTACAGCGGGAGTCCACATCTCTCTTGCCTCCCCTGAACCCATTGAGTTTTAACAGACCCCCAATGCGAGCGGTGGGGGGTAATTGAGAATGAATGGAGGGAAGTCACATGAGAGGAGGGAATGCCTCCATCGTGCTATGATTGGATATGATCGGTTATGATTGGATATGATTGGTTTGTGCGATAAATCCCACCACTTGTTTTCGTGCGCGTTTGTGAATCGGCCTGAATGAAAAAAATGACGGTGTTAATGGAAGGATTAATTAAAAAGTAAGTGAACAACTCAGCGACTTAGATATCACTGCTTTATGTCACATCAAAATCAAACTTGAAATGGACTGAAAACATGATGACTGTGGGGGGTTTTAGTGAGCAATCAGCTCGGGGAAATTAAAGGTAGCCTACATCTTTGACCAGTGTTTACTAAACTTGATGACTGATGAAAATAAGTTGACTATAAAAAGAACAACTAAACATAAATATATTGTTATAAAATATATTGTTTAAATTGTTACTGCCTTTAGTTATCTTGGAATAAATGTAAAAATGCGTAAAAACACTGGATGAGACTGGATGAGATTTATACATGGTTTTAAAGTCCCCCTGTAGTCAATAATTTTATTCCTTAAAACTCATCTTTGATCACCAAAATTACATATATAAATGTTTTTTTCCTGTGAAAAAAAATTCTTAATGCCTTACAATAGCTTGAATGTAACTTTACACCCTTTCCTCATTTACTATGAATATGCTAATTAGCCCCGCCTCCACTCACTCGCACGAGCTCAGACAAGATCCACTCGGTCAACTTACTGAAGTAAACGCTGCACATTGGTATCGCTTCTTACAACATCGGACAAATAACGGTAATTGATATGATTAGCGTTTTGCTTGACTATGTTATCAGACAGCTAATAATGTGTTGCTAATGTTACACAAACCATGTTCACATTCACGAGTCAGACAGCTGCCTTCTAACAATCAGTAGCCT
Source organism: Mylopharyngodon piceus (assembly GCA_039654765.1). NCBI lineage: Eukaryota > Metazoa > Chordata > Actinopteri > Cypriniformes > Xenocyprididae > Mylopharyngodon > Mylopharyngodon piceus. The sequence goes on along the minus strand of JBCHWC010000145.1, from coordinate 617,830 downwards.
ATCCTTACAAACGCTTTAACAACTCAGAACATCAGTGGAGAAAGGCATACAGTTCATCATAACATCGTAACATACATAAACATCCGCCATATTGCTAAATCTACCCGATTTTTCATATCAACAGAAAAATATACCAAGATAACCTTCTTTTGAGACTCCCTTGCATGGTCAGTTATATGCTAAAGCCCGCCGGCACGTTGACGTGATTGGTTACAAGGTGGTTTGTGACGTCAGAAACACCAGCGATTTCAAACAGCTCGTTTAAGACTGTCTTTGGTTTATTGCAGTTTTAAAGAGAAAATACTCAGCAATGGTGTTGACTTATGAATTTGCACATGGTTTGTCTTAAAGCATATTAAAAACACCAGATAGACATGAACAACATTAAAAACTTGATTTTCACCACAGGGGGACTTTAATAAATAGAACATTAATTACAGAATGTAAAAATACAAAATAGAATTGTATATATAAATATATGTATATATATTTATATGTACATTTTGCTATTAGCACTTGATTGGACAAATTGAAACAATCTGAATTGTATAAAGCTCTATATGACTAAAAATAAATGAATAAACTGCCTCTGTACTCGCTAGCAGAAAAGTGAAATGCAATTTTTATATCATTACATGTAGATTTGATGACATATTTACCCATAGTCTCAAGCTCATTTGAACATAAGGTAAGAATATCAGTGAATCCACAAAAAATTTGGTCAGTTTATAATTAATGGCATTTTGAGTAAATGTATGATCATGTTTGATTCATTGCTGGAAGTATTAAGGACCTTGGAGGAGAATTTTTCACGGTTAATTAGTGGGATGAAGGCAGCTGTTACGTGGGAATAGGGAAGCTTGCATTGGTTAAATCATTGATTAAATTAATATTCCCTCTGAACGCCTGCAGATCGTGAGCGTTTCCCTCTTTTAACATGGTGTCCTAACCAGGTGTGATGCAACAAGCGATTTGTCTGTCACACAAATGTAAAAAAGGAAGCGTAACGCGACAATCACAAAACACAGCCAATCAGAGTGTGGATTTACGGCTTGAAGCTGGTTAGGACATGTATAAAGTTCAGCAGTACAGACTGGTATAATGCCCGCAAGAAGTTTAGTCACTCAACTTTCAGAAGTACACTAGCACATAAATCAAAGACACAAACTCACATTCTAACTTCATCTCAAGTGATGGTGACAGTAATTCACAGCTAGCCACTCTGATCAAGATCTAACATTTAACACAGATCATATTTTCAAATGGTCATTCTGCATGATGCCAAAAAGATGCCAGATGTATTTTTAGTTCCATCAGTGCCACATTCAGCAGCGTTTCACATCTGTAACACAGCATGCAGTTCATTTCTACTAAAACACATAGAACTGAGCATTCTTAGGGAAAATGTTCATGAAATTCACCTGCACCAGCAGCGCCGGATATCATAGTAAAACGCTGTCCCTTGAGTGACGTCTGTCTGAAGATGTGCTGCGGCCGGTCGTTGTTCGCTACAGCGTTTCTTTAAATCACTATTTTATGAGCGCTGTATTATTTATGACCCAGAGGAAGGTCAGGCTCTGCTGGGAGTGGAGGAGACACAATTCGGACCGACGCATAACTCATGTGTCACAGCGCCGAGGCCGGCTGATTAACTATGAGCTGGAGCCAGTGTTTACCCATAATGCCTCCTTCTGCCTGCCTCTCCGGTCTGCCAATATCCTTCCGCTCTCGATTCAGTGTGAAGTTAGAGCCTGTTCTCTCTCTACAACTCCACATCACACGAACACATCAACACCTGCTTCTCTGTGTCGCTTTCTAATGCTTGTTTCTGACTTTTCAACTTTATTAACAATTCAAATGTTCAGGTGACTGTTTAAACTAATGCAATTTATAAATTCCACTGCCACAATAAACCAGGAGTATATATATATATATAGATAGGTATGTGTTAACCCTCCTGTTCGAACCGCCTGCTCTAGTGGGACTCAAACTCGGGTCCATTCGCATGGGAGTCGAGCACTCTGACAAGAAGGCTAAAGACCGCAGTCTCCAGTGTCAGTTGCTAGAGCGCCTCTTGAGATCAGGGGAGTAAGGTTTACAGGCACAGCTCTTACCGGCCTACGTCTGTTACATATATATATATATATATTAGTGCAGGAATCATGTGATATAGTTTTAGACGAGGTCTGCTGGAGAAGAATGAGGTAATACGCTTGCGCTGTGATTGACAGGATCAGATGAACACGTTCCTCCTGAAATTTCATTTAAACACCGCTGAAATTCTCCTTCATCATTCGCTACAGTGTTTCGCTTCAGATCAAAGGCTGTTTCAGTTCAGAGAGAGACTCCAACATCTTCTTCTCCTAATGAGGGAACCTAATGAGCCATTTTCAGGAAACGGCCTTTACCTGCGAGGTTAATGACGTATTACAGCATGTGAATGAAGGGCGCGTTTCCCTGTTTCCGGTGGATTGAACTCAATGAACATACACGTGCTGCTCTCAAACAACATCCATGCGGAAGAACCGCTGCTTGAATCTGTCATTGAGTCCAGAGACGTGACCTGAATAAGAAACCTCATTATTGAACTTACATAAATCATAAACCGTAAAGGTGTAGCATTAGAAAAAGTTGAATGAAAGCATCAGGAGGTGGTTTGATATGATCTCATCTCTCTTCATCATCACCATCGTCATCATGTGTTTTATTCACAGCTGTCATTTGTTTAGATGAGTCTCTGTATTAAGACACCAACATTCTCTCTCTGTCTGTCTAACAGGACGGATGGATGAGTTATTGATCTTATTGATTGAGTTAGTGTTGGTCCTGATTACTGTAAATGAATGTGACCATCAGCCCAAATCAAATCCTCCCAAACCAGCTCATTATACAGCAACATATTTCAATGAGAGTGAGACCACAATTCAGAAAGCCTGTCTTTAAAAGAACCGTGTGTCTTTTAACAGCCTACAGTAAAAGTTCTCAATCCTGCCTCTTTAGATTCACCTTCGATCCTTCATATTTCAAACCTGAATCAGCTGTGTATTCCTGATATGAGTGGTTCTCGACTCTGGCCCTCGAGGTGGACTTTCTGACAGAGTTCAGCTCCAACCATCAAACTCGCCTGTCTGTGACTTTCTAGTGATCCTGAAGACCTTGATCAGGGTTGGATCTGAACTCTGCAGGAAAGAACTGCTGCCCTGTATAGTGCACTGCATAGTGTTGTCTGAATTCAAAGCGACCCACTTTGTTCACTATATTGTTCTCTCATCTAATCAATGAATGTTATTGATGACATTAGTAATGTTTTCTGGTCAGACGAGGACGCTGTGAGTAGATCTGCTCACTGCTGATTCACGTCTGATCCAGTCATTCATCTGGGAATCGTGCTTTAGTCGTGATGCTGACTGATGAGTGCACTGCAGACGTGAGTGAAGATACACATGCAGATCAGCTTCAGGTAATCATCTGGCATGAGATCACACACACACACACACACACACACACACACACACACACACACACACACACACGTACCTCAACACGCATGAATAATGTCCCACGTCCTGTAACTCGGCCGGCCTGAACCAGATGGAGTCCTCCTCTTTACTCATCCGGCTCCCGTCGAATGAAATGGGCTCCTCGAAGTCTCCGTGGCCGGTGCTTTTGTACCACATCAGACTGAGTCCGGCGCTCTGAGCATGTGTGTAGTTTGCACGGATGTATCCATAAAACAAAGCACATTTAATCCTCACAGGCTCCCCAAGCAGAACTTTGTATTTCAGGTAGTCCACAGACCAATCCGTACAGCCGTCCACTGCGGAGACAGAGAACACGGTGTCAGCAAAACTGACTGATGCTTGGCATTTAACAGCACAACATGAGGCCTTCATACATGAAATAATACAGTCAGATAGGGATCAGGGCCAGTGTGTGTGTGTGTGTGTGTGTGTGTGTGTGTGAACAGCATTTGACTGACCATGCAGGAGTATTTGAGCATCAGGCAGCTGTGACCCAGTAAAAGGCCACACACACACACACACACACACACACACACACACACACACACACACACACACACACACACACACACACACACACAGACACACGCATGCACACTCACACACACTTTTTAGAAACCCTGCTCTGTCTATGGCATCGTCACATGTGCCGTTGATGAATTATAAATTCCAGACTCTCCCCAACGTCTCACATATTTGTAATTTGTCATTTAGAAACTGATTGTGTGCCATTTCTAATGTTATCAGATAGGACTAGTGGAAATGTCCCAGCGGTTTTTGTCCAGCATCTCTCCTCCTCCTCCTCGTTCTGTCTGTCTGAAACAGCTGCTGCAGACAGATGCTGAGAGCTCGACAGGCTCGGCTAATTGTGTCTCCCTCAATGTTTTATTTACTAAAGAAACAGCACAGCAGCTAATTAACACTGAGAGAAGCGTGTCGCATTATTTATCCCTCGCATTCTCTCTCTCTCTGAGTGCCAAATCCCCAAAATAAAACACAACGACTCATTTACCACTGAGGAAGTCAAGGCCGGCTGGACAGCAAGTGAAATCTAAATCTAATGTCTGTGAAGGACGCAGTTCAGCTGGACGCACGGACACTTATTCTGTGCGTTGTGTGTCACGGGTGAATCAGGGAAACGGAGGAATCCCTGCTGGTTTTTGGCAGGGATCTTTCGGGGGGACGGAGATGCCGGCAGTGCAGCTGGTGTCAGGTGACATTTACAAACACTGACAGCAAAAAACCTACTTATTAAAGTGTTACGTGTCTCTGTTGCTATGGCGACGAGAGGGGGCTGGTTGCCGTGGCAGCCTGTATGGGGGGGGTGTAACTAATTAAGGCTCATTGCAGCAGTATAAAGAACTCCATGATGCTTTTGCAGTGTGAAAGATGGTTAAAACATGATCTCTCAGTTAATTATCCTACTGTACTGTACTGTGTGTGTGTGTGTGTGTGTGTGTGTGTGTGTGTGTGTGAGAGAGAGAGAGAGAGAGAGAGAGAGAGAGAGAGAGAGTGTGTAAGAGTGTCTTTTTCTAAAGCTGATTTTCAAACAGAAATGTGAGTCACATGACTGGGTGTTTCTCCTCTAAACATCACTTTGAAGGATATAATGAACCATCAGCGCAGAGGATTTCAGGACTCTCAGGCTGGATTCACAACAATTGACTGAAGAATTTATCTTAATCAAGTTCTTAAGATAAATGTAACACCAGACGAGAGTGTGACGCAACGAAAGTAAACAGAAACCATTATAATCAGTGCTGCTGTCCACACTGCTGTCTACGACACGACACAACAAATTCCCGACTGTAAACTGATGCCCTTTTCTATTTCTGATGTACTTCATGCGCTACTTCTGATATGAAGGACAAATAGATTTGCAACGGCCTTTGTCGCGTCCAGTGCGGACACGGTGTAAGAAGTTCTTAAGTGCATTTCTTAAGAAGTTCTCAAACATTTACTTAAAAACATATTTTCTTCTGAATAAAATAGTGTAATACAACAAATTTAGTCCTGAAAAATGTTAATGATACATTTATCTATTCAGAACAGCAAGTGCCTCACGATCAAAATGTTTTTTTTTTTTTGTTTGTTTTTTTTGCTTCAGGGCATGAGGAGTGTTCGTTTGATGAATATACTTGCTGAAAACCATTTGGCTAACTTGACCTGGAAGAAAAGACAAAAAACCTTCAGCTGGCAAGAGCTGCAGGAAAGAGAGCAGATCACACTGGAAACAAACCGAGGAACTCATTAAACATCTTTCCTTTGGGGATTTAGTACAGCATGGAGGTTATCTTGACTTTAAGGTGTTATTTATGCTGATTTTTGAAAATTAATATTTCTTACATATATCTTAAGAAAAAAGAAAAGAACATTCATAAGAAGTACTTTTGGGAATACAAAATATTCTCCACTTTTTTATGCTAGAGAATGTTTCATGAAAGCAAGAACCAGCTCATGAGACGGTCTCAGTGCCACAACGTCAAACAAGATGGAGATTGTGGGTATTTTGCGATTATTATACAGTATGTCTGCTTCGTAAAGTAAAAACTGATGACGTGTGTCTGGCAGATCACAGTCACTTCATGCACAGCATAAACGTTGTGAAAACATCCTGTGGGCAACCGAGAGCTTTTTCATTTAAGATCTGGGATGTTGAAAATGTCAGCAGTTTAATTGAGGAGATAAAGCTGAGAGAGAGAGAGAGAGAGAGAGAGAGAGAGAGAGAGAGAGAGAAAGGAATACAAACATCGCATCTCTCACAGGGAAACAGATTCAATTAAGGAGTTTCTGTGGGAATATTGTCAACATACTTACAGGAGACAGTTATTATTTTGTGCTCATCATTCTTCTCATTGCTCATTATGGGATGTTGGGCTGTTTTGGGCTGTTATCATTCATTTTACAAACGTGTTTCAGCAGCAGTGAGTTTCATGCAATCTCTCAGCACACGCAGCTAAGCTTGATTACACCCAATTAACTTCCCTCCCGAAACGTGTGCTCGAGGCGCGTCACTCCGCTGATACACAGACGGATGGACGGACGGATGGATGGAAAGTGTTTTTCAGAACAGAGGACTCACTCAAGTGTGTGGCCTATTCAAACAAGATGCAAGACGAAAATGTGAGTGAGATTGCTTTTAAAAGGTCGGTTTACAGCAGAGCAATATGAATGATTCAACGCTGTACAGTAGGAGGTGCGGACCGACAAACACACCTGACAGGTAGAAGACAGACAAACAGGAAACACATGTTGAATTACTGGCATACTAAATTAACCAGCCGACTGAAACGTCACTGTGACGCAACATAAACTTCCCAGCTTTTATCACTAACCATCAACTGCATGACTTGGATTTGTTGGTGTTGTATTAAAGTGTTAGTTGACCCAAAAATGAAAGTTCTGTCATTAATTACTCTCCCTCATGTCGTTCCACACCCGTAAGACCGTTCATCTTCAGAAAACAAAGATTTTTTTGATGAAATCCGAGAGGTTTTTTATCCTCTACTAAAAGCAACGAAATTACCATATTCAATGTCCAGAAAACTAGTAAAATCATCGTTAAAATAATCAATGTGACTGCAGTGCTTCAACCTTAATGTTATGAAGAGACGAGAATACTTTTTGTGCGCAAAAAGGAAAAAAAAAAAAAAAACGACTTTATTCAACAATCCCTTCTCTTCTGTGTCATTCTCATACGCTTTTTACGTCCAGTGCTTCCAGGTTCTACGTCAGAACCCCGGCTCATTATCTCAAGTGCCTTGTGATGTTGTGCATATGTCCAGTAACGGTCTGTCAACAGCTGCTGTCACAACACATCTCACTCACACACTGCTGTGAGCAAAACAACAAGAGCCGACAGACACGTGTGTGTGTGTGTGTGTTTGTGTGTGCGTGTGTGTGTGTGTGTGTGTGTGTGATACAGGAACACACATCATGAAGAAAATGAAAAAGGGTTAAATAAATAAAACTCATGAGAGTTGATCAAAACATCTGATCCAATAGTGATTTCCACTGCATTCTAGGTTTACATTTGATTGGAACTGAACCCATGCTAGTGCACTGCTTTACTGTTTGAACTACAGCAATGTAGCTTAAACACACACACACACACACACACACACACACACAAATGTCCAGCACTCCGTCAGCAAATTAAACCTTTAATGTAAATTGAGTTTACAATAAATCTACTAGCAGCAAAAAAAGATGGATGAAAATGAAAATTGCTCTCTTGGCAATAGTTACTGACATTTGCATATACATAATTTATTCTGCAGGAGAGAGTGAAAGAGAGAAGAAGAAGTGAGAAACGAGGAAGAGAGAAGGAGAGTCAGAGAGCCTCATTACTGAGGAAGACCAGATACAAACACAGATTTAACATCCATCAGCACTGAACACACACACACACACACACACACACAAATGTGTATAATGACATGGGTATTACAACATAAACACGGTTTATGAGGACACTTCTTGTGTCCTCGTAAACCGAATGGCTTAAAAAACATACTAAATGGTGTTTTTTGAAATTCAAAAAATGCAGACAGTTTCCTGTGATGGGTAGGTTTAGGGGTAGTGTAGGGGGAGAGAATGTACAGTTTGTACAGTATAAAAACCATTACGCCTGTGGAGAGTCCCCGTAAACCACATATACAAGTATGTGTGTGTCCTCATAAACCATATATACAAGAACACACTCACACTCACACACACTCGCACATAACACACACACACACACACACACACATCCGTTTACTCAGCACTCTAAATTGGGTCAATGAATGGATTTCTATTGTTTTTGTAAACACTGTAAACTAACCATAACAGAAGTCTTTCTGCATTTTTATGTTTCGTTGTGTCACAGTGTGGTCTGTTTCTGCTGGTCTCAGATCAGGTTCTCTGTTCATCACTGACCGTTACGAGTGACAGCTGACCCCAGAGCAGCTGTTGAGAGCGCCAGACTCAAATCCTCAAATCCACCCTAAAAGCTTCAGAAACACGTCAAGGTCAGAAGCGTCGCACTGGACCGGTTTTAAAAAGATCCCGGTAATGACTTCAGAGTTCCGAATGGATTCAAATTAATACAGAACAGTTATAGAAATCGGATTTCCCCTGCTGTGAGAGAAAGGATGTCAGGACGACAGCTGTCTCTCTCTCTCTCTCTCAGAACAAAAATCCAGATGAATCCAGAGACGAGGCTGTTCATATGTGATTCATGTGTAACAATAAACAGTCTGAATGTTACATGAACCGTCTCTCATTCCACGAGTCTCTATTAATCATGAGTTAATTAGCAGGTTTGGGTTGTTTTGGGGAGTCAGTAAAGACAGTCAACAAGCTCTGATCAACAAAACATCACAGCAGAGGAGGGTGAGAATGTGAGTTTACTGTGACGCTTTTACAGCAAAGGCTTTAAACGGAGGGTGAGACAGCTCTGGATCTCAGAATGGCAGAGGAGAGAGACAGAGCCTGCTGTCTGTCTGTCTGTCATGTGAATCCAGCGCACTGATGCTTGTGAAGGTCAATGAGGATTAACAGAAACACACACTCACCGAGCGCCCATGCGTGTGTGTGTGTGTGTGTGTGTGTGTGTGTGTGTGAGTGAATGTATTATAAGCAAACAGTGAAGACTGACTGACAGCTCGACTCAGTGTTTCTCTTCGGTCTCGTTCTCTCGTGTGGCTGAGACACATTTTACTGCAATCCACTCCTGTACAACTCAAACAAACACCAACACCAACTAAAGCTTCAAGCAGCCTTGAAAGGGCCTTCGCACCCGGGGCCACAGCCGCCCGGTGGCCTTAGGAAAACAGTGAACAGTGGGCGACATGCATGTAAGTGGGTATGGCACAGTCATTTGTGGCGCTTTGACTAAAACTGAATATTGCCATGTTGACGTCTTCAGACCAGGACTATTATCAAATGTGAAGTTTGAAGCAGATCGGACACTGTATGCCTGAGTTACAACAACTTCCTGTTTCGTGGCGTTAATCGCATACATTAGCACTTAGCCAAGTGTTGCATGATTTAACGTGTTTCTAATATGTTTGGTACTTCGTGGCATATTTAAATGCATTTCAGGGAGTGAATTACAGTGTAAAGCATGCCATTTCCTGTTTCCCACAGGTGGCGCTATGACTGTAACTGAATACTGGCATGTAGATGTCTTCAGGCCAGGACTGTAATAAAACATGTCAAGTTTGGGGAAGATCGGACACTGTATACCTGAGTTACAACAGCTTCCTGTTTCATGGCGAAACATCAGACTTTGTCAGGCCGCCACAGACACGCCCTTCAACGAAAATTCAAGCTCTTCGCAATTTAATGTTGCAAAGGCCTTTAGATTAGACTGACCAAATATGATGTTGATCTGATTAAAGCTCTAGGAGGAGTTTATTAAAGTACAACGTCTGGAAATGGCAAAAACTACAAAAATTTTGCAGAGAAAATTCAAAATATCTGACTTCCTGTTGGTTTTCAGATTTTGCTCCCAGGGACTTTTTTGTAGGGATTGGGCTGTTACATCTGTCTACCAAAATTCATACTTGTATGTGAAACGTAGCGCAAAGAGTGCTTAATTGAAATTTTTTAGGTGGCGCTATCGAGCCATTTTGCCTTACCTAATTCTGAAACCCATATCAGACATAAATTTTCACCACTTTTGACGTGTGTGCAAAGTTTCATGAGTTGTCGAGCATGTTTAGGCCCTCAAAAATATGATTCATTTCAGTGAAGAAGAATAATAGACCAAGCAATTACAATAAGGTCCTCAAACCACCGGTGCTCGGGCCCTAATAAAATCGGACAAACATGGCAGATTATTTCTAAGTGAACAATTCTTCCCATATATAATACTTCTTTAGCTTCTTTAAGCTGAACGTCCTTTAAATAAACGTCCAGTATGGGACATTCCACACTGGCATCAAACGCACAGACGAACACACACTCTTTATCCTGGCACAGCTGCAGAATCATACAGCAGCCACCGTTCAAACACATATCGATCAATCCTAATGGAGGAGGTAAAATCGCAGATTAAAGGTTGTCGCAGACCTTTATAAATCCTTCCTAAACACGACTGTCCCACAGGCCCCATTTAGTGCTAAACGCATTTCCTTCATCATACCTCGTGTTTTCGTAGAACATTCAGGGCGATTCAGAGGTTCCTCAAACACACGTCTTCATGAGTGTCATCCGTACAGCGCTCGAATGAACCATAATGACTTTCTTCTTTTTATCAGAATTAATCTGCCTCGCGGTGTTTCCTTTCAGATAATTAACTGACATTTTCATCTTGGTTTTAAATGGCATGTTCATTAACTGATTTCTGGCACCCAAGGGAAAAACACATTAGACAGCCTGACGTTTGTTCTTATAAATTAAAGCTCATAAATGAAACAATAACGTTCAGCTAATAATTGTGCATTGGCCACCTGTCTGTCTCTCCGTCTGTCTGTCTGTGTTTTTATGTTTTATATCAGGTGTAGAGGAACTGCAGGGTGCTCTTGGAGATCACCCATTTCTAGGAAACAGAAAGGGTAAATTCGCATAAAACGTCGCAGGAGAGAGATTAACAATCGACGCGGTTCAAGTGTAACGAACAGCAATAAATAAGAGAAAATCAAATGGACTCAATCGTATTCCTCACTGGATGAATGATCCCTGTCCAGGACCCAATATCAGGAGTGCCGTCTCGCTGTCAGGGATGCTTTATCTTCCTGTCACTGCCGCAGATATATTTTAAAGAGGATTGCCATATTTTCTTCTTCCCTTCTCTCTCTTTCTCTTTATAGCCTGGACTTCTATTTCGGCTCTAAACGCCTTTCTATTCTCAATGGCGGGAGGCTGAAATCTCCATTTTTAGGGTAAAAATTGAGCTAAAAAGCAGCATTAGGTTTGAAGAATATAATCTTGTCTGAGTAACGTGAGCTTGCATTTATAGTACTTAAAAACATTCTCAGACAAAATGACACACATTTAAGAATATAAAAGTACGTGCTCATTTAATCAGTGAGGACATACTGTCTGATGGCGCGCTGGTGGGATTTTATTATAGTTGGCGTTCACAAGTCACGCATAGCTCCGATGACTCTAGATCAGAGGTTTTCATCCCTGCTTTGGATAAAAGCATCTGCAAATGTTCCTATAGTCCCCAACACTGATCAAACACCTGATTCAGAGACTCCAGGAGCTCAAATGAGTGTGTCAGTATGTGTAGTGTTGAGGCTCCAGGAACTGTTGGAGAGGAATAGAAACCAAAGCACCAAAACACACCGCCACCTACTGGAGGCTCACAGAAAAACGTGTCAGAAATCTTCAGGCCAATTCTGAAAGCACAGGATTTAAAAAAAAAAAAAAAAAAATTCATATTCAAAATGGTCTAAATGTGTTGAGATGCTTAGACCAGTGGGAATTTCCAGACTGGTTTATAGTGCTGGTCTAGCCGTGTAGGAAGTCTTGCTGGTTAAAAACACCAGGTGGGACACCAGCAGACCAGCTCTTCAGCAGCTCTTAAACAGCTGCGGGTTTGTGTTGCTCTGCTCTCAGTAACCATGACTACACATACCAGCAGTCGTCTAATAAACAAACAAACACACACACACACACACACACACACACACCTCAATCTTTCCCAATCAGCATTTCACCACACATCAACAGAAGATCTGCAGCGAATCAAGCCGCTCCATCATTTGTGTGAAGTGTGTGATGACGTGACGCTCCAGAGGATTCCTGTCAGACAGCCTTCACCTCCTCTCCTCCTCATCCTCCTCTCTTGCTTGTTTTTAAAGCAAAAGCTCAGAAACGGGGCCACGGATCTCCAGGGGTGATGCTGCTTATATAATGTTATAAAAAATTTACACATCACATGTCCTTATTACAGCCTCAAAAACACATGAGAAATATCAGAGAGAGAGAAAGATGAGGGAAGGAAGAGTCTGTGCAAAACAAAAAGAAATTGAAGCGCCTGCAAATCTCAGCTCTGCATTTTCATTTCCGTCCAGAATGACACAAGCCACCAGCCTTTATTACTTCTGCTGGAGATTCTTCCATCTCCGCATGACGAGAACAACCAAAACCAAAAAAATATTGCAGTAATAATCTGAATGGAGGCCTAAATATGACTTATTTAATTTAAGTGTCATTCCTGATGAAGGGAACAGAGAACCCAGTGAGAACCCCATAAGAACCCCAGTGAGAACTCAGTGAGAACTCAATGAGAACCCTGTGAGAACCCTGTGAGAACTCAGTGAGAGACCCCATGAGAACCCTGTGAGAACCCTGTGAGAACCCTGTGAGAACTCAGTGAGAACCCTGTGAGAACTCAGTGAGAACCCCAGTGAGAACTCAGTGAGAACCCTGTGAGAACCCTGTGAGAACCCTGTGAGAACTCAGTGAGAACCCCAGTGAGAACTCAGTGAGAACCCTGTGAGAACTCAGTGAGAACCCAGTGAGAACTCAGTGAGAACCCTGTGAGAACCTAGTGAGAACTCAGTGAGAACCCCATGAAAGCCTTGTGAGAACCCTGTGAGAACTCAGTGAGAACCCTGTGAGAACTCAGTGAGACCCTGTGAGAACTCAGTGAGAACCCTGTGAGAACTCAATGAGAACTCAGTGAGACCCTGTGAGAACCCTGTGAGAACCCTGTAAGAACTCAGTGAGAACCCTGTGAGAACTCAAAGAGAACTCAGTGAGAACCCTGTGAGAACTCAAAGAGAACTCAGTGAGAACCCTGTGAGAACTCAAAGAGAACTCAGTGAGAACCCTGTGAGAACTCAGTGAGAACCCTGTGAGAACTCAAAGAGAACTCAGTGAGAACCCTGTGAGAACCCTGTGAGAACCCTGTGAGAACTCAGTGAGAACCCTGTGAGAACTCAAAGAGAACTCAGTGAGAACCCCATAAGAACCCCAGTGAGAACCCTGTGAGAACCCTGTGAGAACTCAGTGAGAACCCTGTGAGAACTCAAAGAGAACTCAGTGAGACCCTGTGAGAACTCAGTGAGAACTCAGTGAGAACCCCTTACAGGAGCAAGACTCCAGCAGACACAGGCCTGGTTGAATGAGCGGAGCTGCAGACAGACCAGAGCGTGCCAGTCTCTCCTGTCTCTCTGTTTCTGGTCTTTCTGCTGGTCTCGTGCCAGCGCTGACGGTCTGTGCCAGCGTGCACAGGAGGTCTGTATTAATTAAATGTGCTCGAAGCAGCTGCTCTCGCGGGCCGTGGGATGTTACATAAGTTATTCATCACAGACGCTCATCTCAACATTCTTCACTCAGAGAGAGACGTCCGGCCAAGAGCACGACGGGTCAGTCACTGCGGACTCGAGATGTGCCTGTTTGGAACATAAAAAACAGAAAAACAAATAAAAGAGTCCTGGTTTGGTTTTGATTCACTGATTCTATCCCCTTCAATAAGACCTGAGCAAAAACACCACAGAAACAGAAGCAGGATGGAGATAAACAGCTCGGCTCTAAACGTCTGTGTTTGTGTGTTTAATGGATGCAGCGCCTCAGCGAGAGTTTTAGAGGACGTCCACTGCCGTCGCCGTGAGAACGACGGGTCAGACAGAGATATTGCAGCATCTCTACTGGCCGAATAAACTACAAGCTGCCTGCTGATCGAGAGCAGTGAATGATGGGAAATAACAGCTTGAACATCAATGGCAAATTCACAGTGACTCACTGACAAACTCACAAACACAGCTCTTATACTAGTAAAATTAATGAGGAATATTCAGAAATTAATTAAGATGAAAAGCAGGTCTCTGGGTGAAAGGCTTCATTATTATTGTGGCTTGTAAATCTTCTATAATCCTGCAAATAGAAGAAGAGAGCAAATAAGCTGCTGTGTGTGTGTGTGTGTGTGTGTGTGTCCCATTAATATTGATCACTAACAACAGGAGCAGTAAACGACAGACTCTTCACCCGCCAACAGCCACAAAACACCTGAACGCAGCCCAGGGTCAAGAAATCCATTCTTGATTCGACCCTTTGGTTTGACCTGTGACCCCTCTGCATGAGGTTCCTTCCATCATCTCAAAAACTGTATGTTTATGTGACATTTTGTTTTATTTCACATGATAAAACCAATTGTTCTGCTTCTGGATGGTGATTGGTCAATGCAGTCTACTGGTAAAATTTTTATTATACCTGTATGTTTTTAACTTCTGTGCATGCGTTGTGGTCTTTAAATATTTGTATGTTATCTCTAAACATCACTTGAGTTTGTTTTGAAGCATCAGATGTGACATCTGGTCTGAAACCAGTTCATAGAAGGAAGATTCATGTGTGTTCATGCAGCGAGACGCTGCCTTCTGTCTGACTCTCCTCCGAATCAAACAGCCCTCAGCAGAGACTCTGATACGGCACAAGGCATGCTGGGAGACAAAGGCTCCACCCAACTCGACAAACACACACACACACACTGATCACACATTGACACACAGCATGAATAAAACACCAAGAAGCCACAACAAGGCAAGCACCACATGAAGGGTGAAATGAATAAATAAAAGGCGAAATACTGTGTAACTGTCAGACGAGACTTTTGGAGCAGATGAATGAGAGACTCGTCTGTGAGGGGAGACAGACACTGTGTCCTGTGGAAAGAATCAATGTGTTCAAAGGTTCATACGGCTCAGAGCAGCAGTGGAGAAGCGTACGGCTCAGAAGTTGCTCCGTCATTGCCCATGTCTACACAGTCTTATTGATACAAAACATGTGAAAGGAACCCTGACTTTGCTAAACGTCTGATTAATAACCAATGACAATTTCATAATGAAATCAAGAGATGTTCACACAGTGAGGAACCGAAGAACATGAGAATGCAGGAAGCACAAGCAGCATGTCAAACACACATCACATCTTACATAATGCTCCATTCACTGAGAGCACTCGTCTTCACCAGCGTCTCACGTCCACATTTAACCTTCACAAACACAAAGAGAGTCTTTGTCCGACAGGATCCAATGTGGTTCAAGCAGGGAATAAACAGGATATCAGTGGCATCAGTGTGAGCCGGAGGAACGCTGGGAATGCTTTCACATCCGGCCTCAGACTTTACATCAGCCTGCTCTACATCACAGCTACGAGAGCTGAAATTTGTTACAGAGAAGACAGAAAAAGAAAGAAGCGAGACGGTGCAGCAGGTCATCGCAGATTCTGCCATGTGCTTTTCTCTGGGGTTTTAAAGCAAGAAAAAGACTAACTCGGTGTCACAGCTGTAATCCTGACCTGCGTTTGTCCTTCTCAAACACTCTGATGTTCTGAGTCTTCATGTTCAACTGTTTGAAAGCTGTCTGACAGCGACAGTTACTAAAGATATGCGAATCGAATCAAGATCATGTCGCTAAAAACAACTCCACAGTAGGCCAGTTCATGAAGGCCAACCAGGTAAAGACACACAATGCACATTTCTCAATCGTCAACAGCACAAATTTCAGTCCCAGAGGGACATTTGATCTCATACCACGAGCCTGTAGCAAACCAATTTTCTCCAAATCACACGCAGCCCAAAAAAAGAGCCAGAAAAGCACATTTCCCTGCAAAACGCCACTGAAAAGAATATTTAAAATTCTTCCTTTCATACGGGAAAGCGCTGGAAAACATTTGGCTGGCCTTCTGTATTTTAACTTCACTTAATATGAGACACCAAAGCAAACTGAATAATACAGTCATTTATATTCCATTCAGAGGGAAGGAAAGGCGATTTATTCCGCGCTGAAGGGAGGGAAAGTGACCTTCTTCACAAAACTGCTGTTCTGCTCTCAAAGCTGCAGTTATACTGACGTTCACACGGACGGAGTCATTCGACTTCTCTAACGATCCCCTGGTGGTAGTTCTGTTCAGAAATGACTAACATGAACAGCAGCCGTGAGTCCTCGTCTTGAGAAATGTCTGTCACGAGACACAGAGAGGGAAATCATCATGAGTAACTCAATGTCGTCAAGTGGAAGCGCTTTCAAAACACAAGAAATCGCTGTAAAATGCCAAGACTGTCAAAGTTACAACCTCTAACACACACGTAAGCAGATTTATATTCACATTTATTTGTGTGGCAGACTCTTTTATCCAAAGCGACTCTGTATTTTGTGTTGAGTTCATACATTTGATCAGTTCATTTGAACTGTTGTTAGCGCTGCTGAACACATTTTATTCTGTTACAAACAGTCAAACACAAACTAGTATTTAATTTATGGAAAATATGCAAACTAAAAACACATCAGGTAACTTGAACTAGTTACAGGTAGAGTTACAGCATTACTCACTTCTTACATTTTCTAAATAAACATTCTCTGTTTTATTGTCATGTTTTCATGGTTTATGATCAATTTTTGAAAAAGTTTCAGGCTCTGTTTTGGACCGTATTTGTAAAAGCGGTCCCTCGTCTTCATCGTAACTCTGAGAACATCCGACAGGTGAAAATGAAGGAGTGTTAAGCAGTGATCTGCCTTTCATCAGACCTGACGTCACGAGTTCAGCCGGACAAACTACAGCAGCAACCTGTGCTGAACCGAGACTCCCGTTACTGTGGTCTGATGCGTGTGAAGAGCGTGTGGGTGATCTGTGTTCAGCCATGAGTCATTACGCTGAAATCACACACACAGTTATACAGGAGAAAATCCCTCCAGATGAAGCAGCATCACTGACACACCGCAAACACCCTGAACGCCTCCTTCACGCCAAGAGCTCCAGCATCCAAAGCGCTGCGTACTGAACACACGTGTCCACATGTGAGATCGTGTCATGAATAAATTCACTCTAAACCTCATTCTCTAGCCCATCATTCCCTTCTGATGGACCATGTTGGAAAATCAGCGATAAAAACACGCAATGTGCTCTAAATGTGGAGAGAGCGATTAAGATGAAGGGTTATCAAGACAAACATTTATTTCTTTAGAATAACGTCACTGATGACTTATTAAGAATAAGAGCAGGAACATGAATAGAGTCCGTCTTGATTTCATGTGACTTTAACACGCGTGTTCCTGATCTGAGAGACAGGCGTGTGCAATCAATCCCAGAGTAATGACCAGCAGATGGTTTGTGGGGCGACAGCAGATTTGACTTATTACGAGGGTCCTTGATGTGTTTAACTGAACAGGCTGTTCACGGATCCCACGAGAGCGTCAGACAGACTCGTGCCAGACGCTTCACCGTGAGCAATGAAGTGCTTCAGAAACAAACCAATCAACCAAGGAAAAAGATCTTTACACGGCAAATCCAAAAACTGCATGTTACATATCTTTTATGCTGGTTGTAAATAAACAATAGCAGCAGGTTATTGTTACAGCATTTACAGAAGTATGTATACACGTCTGGACACTTAAGTCACATTTAAAATTTCATTGAATTAGATGTAAAACATCATGCCAAGTGTCATCTGGAGCTGTTCTCAGAACTAACACACTCAGACACTCAATTATTCAATTATTTTAACCGGCTGTCCTCGAGGGGATTTTAGTGGATGTATGACCTCAGTCAAATTCAACATCATCCACAACGTTTGACAACCAGAAAGTGTCCAGATAAAAGCCAAATGGATTGATATTTTGATATCCAATGCAAAAGCATGTACACATTTTTCAATGTGAACATCAAATATATGGAGCCACTATATGGAGTTCACATAGAAAATCTGGAACTTTTTCCCCATTTTTACCTATAAAGAAACCAAACAAATTACCACACGCAGCTCAAGATGCTCTTTAAATCAATCATCTCAGATGATGCTGGAGAACATGATCATCAGCTTTAGTTCATGTAGCTCCAGCGACGCTGAGAGATACTCCAAACATTGAGACTCAATCTATAAGAAAACAATGAGAAACAGAAGCATTGTGGTCTCAGACTTCTGAACTCTGCTGTACATCACAACAACCTGCTGTTAATGACATACAGCGGAAACCGAAGGTCACTTAATTAAACATGATCAGATAAAGACTGGAATGAGACTCCTGAAATAAATATACAATTAGAAACAGGAGGCGTTTAACATTCAAGTCAGGAGTGTCTTGGCAAAGCTGTTATTGTGAGTAGGTGGAGAACTCTAAATGAGAACGCAATCCCAGAATGCTTTGCTCCTCCTCCTGCACACAGACCAAAATACATCCTTATTACATCACGGCCACCTGTGCGTGTCTGCACAGGCGGCTCCTCTCCGAGCGGAAATTACGCTGCAAAGAAAAGGTCACAGAGTTTGATGAACTTCTCACATCAGGTGAGATCAAACTGCTCACTGATCACCCTGACAGACGGATCGATTCTATTAGTCCACAGTCGTCCTGTAATACACCCATCTGAATCTCCATCCTCCCCGGCACGAGACACACACCCGTCCTCTTAAAAACTCACTGTAAAACACTTTTAAAGACACATTACATTTTGAATCTGAAATGACACCCGCTACAGAGAGGTCGGAAAAATAAATATTTAATTTTGCTTCTAATTGCTGTTTATGGCCCCGAGCGCATCGCCAGACAAACTATTATATGGTTATTTTCTTTCTGGCCTTCATGCAAAACATCTGACGCACTATGAAACGCTCGCTCTCTTTCTCTCTCACCAATCACATGTACAGACGAGCAGAGGAGCAATGGGTCATGGGTAATTCAGCCTTTGTGGATGCGCTTGGGCTTTGACTGATTTATTCAGTGCCAGCGGATGGCAGCAGATCACACATGACTTGCCCTTGTCATAAAATCTGCCTAAAGCATTTACCTGATTGAAAATCAACCCATTAACTCATAAATGATGTCAAACATATCTCATATCACATCAAGATGAACGAAAATGCAGTTCATGTTTTAATAGCAGTTTTTCTTTTTAAAATAATAATAATACTGACAGCAACAAAAACTAGTAGATTTGTTCATCTCAGAACACGTCGATCTGATTCTTTCACCTGAATCACTTTTATTCTTCCCTCCTCTTTCTTTCTAGTTTTAGTCTCTCTTGTTTTCCTGTGTTTGTCGGCTGACATTTTAGACGCGACGCGTCAGGCTGCAGAATTTCCCCAGAGCGATTCTTTTCATCTGCCTGTTCTGACCTTCTGATGGCGTCTCAAAGCTTTTCTCTGGCACAAACACGAGTAATAGCGCACCGCAATCTCTACAATCGCTCGCCAATCAGATGCAACAGCCATGCAATTTCTCAGCGTGGAGTCCGAAAGCCCGCAGGACCGAAGCGTTTGTAGGCTTTCCCTGCGGCCGTGTTTCTAACGGCCCCGGAGCGGCAGACGTCAGAATCAGGGGCTGAAGATCCACTCGCAACATGACAGGCTGGAAAAGACTGGAAAAGACTGAGAGACACACAGAGAGAGAGAGAGAGAGAGAGAGAGAGACGAGGGCAGAGCCGCTGTGGTGACGGGCTGGTCCTGTTCTCTTAGGAAGCACACAATCACAATGATGGATGAGAGAGAAAGAGAAGAGATATCCATCCATCCATCCATCCATGTGCCCAGTCAATGAGGGCTCGCACACACACACACACACACACACACACTCACAGAGCGCTCCTGTAACGCGAGTCAGTGTGAAGCCGCATCAGAAGCAACAACATCAGAGCAGCTTTGATGAGGAGCTTCAGCCGCAGGAACGAGAGCACTGAGGAACTGAGGAACACACAGAGAGAGAGAGAGACTCCATCTGAGCACGTGTTCAGCTCACAAACAGGAAGAGCCGCGTGATGCCGTTTCCTGCACTGCTGCGCTAACAGAGACTCTCCCCGACGCCACACAAAGCTCCTTTCATTCCTCTTCTGCCAGCTAAACGCCATCGGCTCATATTAATCTTGTGTGGCAGGGTA
>JBCHWC010000145.1:580000-595000 GCA_039654765.1 Mylopharyngodon piceus | reverse complement strand
TGAAAACGTGCACACTCACACTCACACACACTCTCTCTCACACACACACACACACACACACACACACACACACACACAGATCCAACCTGAGCTGAAACTGAACATCAACATCAGTTTAACTAACCCTAATATGACACTGCCCGGGGAAAAAATTATTACAGTGATTATTATGTTTCTTGCATGTTATATGTTTGGCAACTGTTCTTTTAATCCTTAAAGATGGAGTGTGTAGCTTTTCGTTTCTTAAACAACCATGTAGGAAGACACATCATGGCCATATTCCAGGATGACAATGTCAAGATTCACCAGAGTTAAAATTGTGAAAGAATTGTTCAGAGAGCATGAAGAATCATCTTCACACATGAATTGGCACTGACCTTAACCTCAGTGTAGGTTTTTGGGATGTGCTGGAGGAGACTTAGAGTGCTCACTTCTTGCATTGTCAATACAAGATCTTGACCAAAAAATGATGCACCTCTCGATGGAAATAAATGTTGTGATGTTATTTCCATCAAGAGATGCATCAATTTCTGGTCAAGATCTTGTATTGACAATGCAAGAGGTGAGCACTCTGTAAAGTCTCCTCCAGCACATCCCAAAGGCTTTCAATGAAATTAAGGTCTGGACTCAGAGGTGCCAATTCATGTGTGAAAATGATTCTTCATGCTCTCTGAACAATTCTTTCACAATTTTAACTCTGGTGAATCTTGACATTGTCATCCTGGAATATGGCCATGATGTGTCTTCCTACATGGTTGTTTAAGAAATGAAAAGCTACACACTCCATCTTTAAGGATTAAAAGAACCATTGCCAAACATATAACATGCTAGAAACATAATAATTACTGTAATAATGATCCATCCATAGATTCTTAAGTATTTGCCTAATAAAATCCAAACAGCGACTTTTTTTTCCCCCGGGCAGTGTATCTGCTACAGGTAATTCATGTATGCTATATTGTACAGCAGCAGCATGTCTTACTTGCTCACAGCAGCGTGTCGTGTATGTATTGGCAGTAGCAAGTCCCGCACTTGCTCCCCAGCAGCAGCAGCAATAAAAGCAGCAGCAGCGTAGCAGATCGATTCCACCAAGACCAAACATATCAACATTGTCATACCCATTACCATGCCAAACACTTCGAGAGTTGTCATGACAGAAATACATTTTGGACTTTGCATCGCTTAACCAGCTCTATATGTTTTGTTTTTCTGACATAAGAAGTTTGCTCGGTAGCTCAGCTGATACGGAGTTGTACTTCTTAGGATGCGGAAGGCTTGGATATGAATCCCGTGAAAGATGAGTCATGGTAAAAGAGCTCAAAGATGAGAGATCAAAAACAAGATAAAATGGCATGATTACGAATGCTTCTTACATCACATTTGCTTTTGTTAACACTATCGGGTAGGTTTAGGTGTATTGTTTGTGGTACGTTATTTTTAAACGTAATGAAGCATTAGCACCACTCACCAGAGCATTACATACACTCACCGGACATTTCAAATCAGAACTGCGGTGATACGTATAAAACCAACGTAATAAAAACGTACCATATTCACGTTCATCTGTTTCAGAAAAAAACTGAACATGCTTTTAGCGCCACTCAGTGGACATTTCACATCGAAACTGTCACGAAACGTACATGCCGCTACGTATTTTCGTTTTGCAAAAATGTTCCCACAGGTACGTTTTTTTTCTAATGAGACTGGGCTGTAAATTACAAATATCGATTAGATTTTAAAAAGGTGCATCACCTACAAAAAACATCCATCCATCCATCCATTCGTCCATCCATCCATCCATCCATCCATCCATCCATCCATCCATCCATCCATCCATCCAACCAACCAACCGTTCATCCATCCAACCGTTCATCCATCCATCCATCAGACTCTCTTGACAAACTTTGCTTTTATAGTTAAAAACTAGTCATGTGAAATTCAGAAA
Source organism: Mylopharyngodon piceus (assembly GCA_039654765.1). Lineage (NCBI taxonomy): Eukaryota > Metazoa > Chordata > Actinopteri > Cypriniformes > Xenocyprididae > Mylopharyngodon > Mylopharyngodon piceus. The sequence continues at coordinate 593,055 of JBCHWC010000145.1, read as the reverse complement.
TTCAATTGATTTTATGTGCATTTCCTTTTTCCTTTTTTTTTTGAATATTCTATTTTTGCTTTTGAACTGTAACATAAAACAATATAAGACGGTACAAAACACATACATGTCATGATACACAAGATGAGAAAAAAGGGAAAAGAAATGATAAATTACTTAAAATAAGCATAAAAACAAAACTACAAAAAATATAATGAGATGGGTGCAGGGTAATGTTATATATTTAAATACAGGGTATTATTAGTACAGTGTAAGAGAGTCCATCTGTTCTATTGAAGTATCTTCCATATAGCTGATAAAGGGTTGCCAAATTTTATAAAACACTTTACTTTTATTCCTTAACCAGTATGTTAGTTTTTCCAAGGGTATACAGTTGTTAACCTCAGATAGCCACAAACTGATGGGAATAGCAGTATCCGATTTCCACTTCATTGCAATGCACCTCTTGGCAATTATTAGCAGAATTTCTGTAAGTTTTATGGTGTAAACCTGTTGAAGATTAGAACTGTTATAGTTACCCAATAGGCATACTTCTGGATCCATTGGAAAATTGACTCCATGAATATCAGAGATAATGTTGCATACTTTTTGCCAAAATGATTTTATGTGCATTTCCTAACATTCAAATTCTGCATCCTGTTTGTTCAATGAAGACATTCTCAGTTGAGTTCTGCATGAAGCTCAACCCTGCAGGCAATAAAAGCTCCATTAAACGCGTCTCTATTTTGGATTAACGTGCACTGATGAACCGTTCACAGACAAGGAACATGCTTGAAAAACATAACGAGAGACCATTTGGATTTTCTGTTGATAGTAATATAAAAGAGAGAGAAAGAGAGAGAGGGAGGAATATCGCTAAAGAAGTACAAGAAAGAGAAAGAAACAGGAGAAAGTTGAGTTCATAACTTTACACACGAGGGCCAGTAACTGCTGACACAGTCACACCATCATTAAACCCGGAGAGCCGCTCTGGTCCGGTCTGGATCCAGCGCTCTCACTTTTGTCAGCATCTCTACGAATTATTGAAACCGCCGACAGGCAGACAGAGAGAGAGAGAGACACTTCAACATCTGACTATTTCTGATTTAACCCTCGCTGACACACAAACCCACAAGACACTCAACATAATGACACACTTCTGAGAGTCAAGATGCTTTAAAGTACTGGATCCAAACATCAGGACGAATACGTCAGAACCGAACAGAACTGAATCGTCTTCAACTGCTCTTTTAATCAGACTGACGGAAGCCACAGGAGACATCAACACAAATGTGATCATACAGGTGGCCCCAAAAACCTTTTGGACACTTCAGTCACATTTTAAATGTCTGAAATCATTAGATATAAAACATCAAGCAAGTGTCCGCTGCGCTCAGATGATGCTGGAGCTGTTCTCAGAACTAACTTCATTTTAACCGGCTGTTCTCAAGCACGAATCCGTCTGTAGAGCGATCAGATGACGGCCATCAGCGGCGTCGCTAACAATGATAATTATCATATATGCAGTTAAACTGTCCATCCATATATCAATCATTTAACTGGATGTGATATTGTTGGCATGGTTTAATGCATTAGCTTTAGCAGCTTTCATGTTTGAACAGAAAAGAGCTGCTAGCGTTTGCCTTGACTGAAATCTTCCATTCAGTGTTTGATGGGAAACTGGGTCACTTACAGTCACAATGATTCAGCACAACACAGAAGCACTCGAGCGTCAGGGCTCAATGTCGCTCGCAATCTCATCTTTAATAGAGCTTCTCGTGGCGGCTTCAGCGTCTCTCGCGCGGGAGGAGAAAGCAGATACTTTAGCAGCGCTTCATGTGTGATGAGAAACAGTCTCTCATCATCACCTGTTTAACGTCTGAGACTCGACCCCAATCACACACCGAGGGTCCCGATGTCCCACTCAAACCCACACCAGAAGAGAACAGAGCGAAACATATGATTCACATGTGATGAAATATTTCCAAAAACATGACATGATCTTATTAATAATGCCACCTACAGAGATTTGTATTTAATATGATGAAATTCTGTCAGTTTAGTTTATTGAAATACATCTAATCATAATGTTTCTACATATGAAGGGATAAACAGGCATAATTAGTCAAGGTCATGATTAATATATGATTATGTATGTCGTCATTAAACTTTAGTGTTGTGAATTTTAATTCAGTAGTTTTGCCTTCCTGTGTGTCACGGCCTATTCGATTCACATTCACACTCATGAATTTTGCACAAGCCCAACGTTTAAAACACTGCAGTGTATGAAGCCCAACAGGACTAATAACACCAATTTGACCTCGAAGAGCAAACGCACTTCCTGTCAGGTGGCTTTAGCTTCACAGCATCGATCAAACACGACAAAGCACTCGCACAAATGGCTCCTCGCTACACAAGTGCACTCACGCGCGTGTATCGCCAACCGCAGGGACTCGCGTCAGAAACCTGTCCTCTCGCATCTTCATCCGCGCTCAGATCCTGATGCATCATTGATGAGGAGCCGTGCAGTGAGTCCTACCTGGGGTTCAGATGCTCATGGGCGGCCCGTTACGCACCGTCCCGAGAGCTGCTGAGAAAGAGCTTCACACACTGAGAGCGTCGGTCAGGACGGAGGGTCACTGAAGGAAACAGCGGACACCACGCCGTAACACAAATACAATTAGGGTGAATTCAGGTTGATTGGGACACTTTTTCCAATTCATCTCAATGGCAAAAAGTGTCCCAATTACCCTGAATTCACCCTATTTCTCTCTCCTGCATGATTCAGTGTCAGTGAACACTAGTGACGGGTTGAATCCCATACTTCATTCAAGGCCGTGAGACAGACGTAGTTCATGACAAATATTCACAACTTTTATGTTTTAGTTTTACACATCAGATTAAAAATGGCGTCCACCCTCACTACTGTCCACAGCAAACCGTGATGGTCTCGTCTTCTGGTTTTCACCTGTTTCTTCACCCAACTCTATCTATCCAAAGCTAAATGCTGCCACCGTGTCTCAGATCTCCACATCGTCTCCGATCAGCTCCCGGAGACACCGGCTCATCCGCTCACCGCTGTCGTCTCTCAGGGACGTTATCGGAGTCGAGCTCGTCTTATCGGCCTACGGTCAGTAATTAGCAGAACTCACAGCGGCGCTATCGGCTGTTCAAGCGCTGGAGTTCACATCTGTCTGAAGAGAGACAGATTACACACACACTCACACACTCACTCACACACACACACACACACACACACACACACACACACACACACACACACATCCTTGTTCATACTACTTTGTGGACTCCAAATGACCCCACTAAGATAGTAAGATGAGGAATTTACAACATTGTGTGTCCAAGTAAAGGACACCACAAAGTCAAAGATTCCGTATCTTTTGTACTTTGTGGGGTCAACAAATACAAATACAAGTTCACACACACACACACACACACACACACACATACACTACAGCTGTCTGAGATCTTCATTAATGATCTCTAGCGAGAGACAAACTACAATTAAACATCCTCTTTAATTAAGTGACCGTTGTGTGTGTGTGTTGTTCTGAAGTGAAAGTGAGTGATCACATGATCTCATCAGCCTGTTTCCAAGGAAACCCTTCAAAGAGAGAACTTTTGATGAAAATGCAAAAGATTCTGTGTTTTTCCAGCACTGTGATCGTGTGAATCAGTCAAAGATCAGACGGCGTTAGAGTTTTTCACACTCAGAAGGGATGGAGCTTCTCTCTGTGTTCGACTCTGACTCTGTGCTGGAAACAGTTAAAGGGATCATGAATTAAGAAATCGACTTTTCCTTGTGCTTTTGATATATAAGATACTATAAGAATATCCTGTAAGTTTCAGAACTGAAAATTTCCTTGTTAGTCCAATAAAAGCTTTTATTGACACCGAACGACTCGTCCCGGAATGTGTCTATCTATAGATAGGTGAAACTCCGCCTCCACAGAAGAAATCAACGCCTACTTCATCATCGCAGCGTTAGCCCCGCCCACTGGTGTGTTAGTGAGATGAGGAGGAGAGAAGAGTGATACAGGACTAAAATAACATTACCTTTCAAAGGATCCTAATGCTAGGAATATGGTTATTTATTTTCAACAATGTGAATGTCTCAGTTGAGCTTTATTTATTTGTATTTGGTACATTTCACTGTGGATTCTTTGGTAAATCAATCGCATTTCGGCGCAGGCTTTGCAAACAGACTTTTACGATATGGACTCGACAGTAATGCGACAACATGTGAGTAACTGTGTTCATTCTAATGCCTGATCTGATATTAGGCAAGGCAAGGCAAGGCAAGGCAATTTTATTTGTATAACACATTTCATACACAATGGTAATTCAAAGTGCTTTACATAATGAAGAACCAAATACATAATAATAAAAATGGAACGGCAAAATTAATAAAAATAACAGTAAAAACAGAATACCACTATCTAGATGGAAGAGTTAGGAAGTTTTTAGGGAGTTTTTTGTTGTCCGTCAGAGCGGATCTAAATGGATCTATCCATCAGAGCGGATCTAAATGGATCTTCCTCACGCGGAGGGATAACTGTAAAAATATTTTGTAAAAATATTAATGATTCATGTACAGTCAGATGTTCTTTGTCTATGTGTCAGTAAATCAAACCAGTGACTAAACCCTCAACTTCACATTGTTTCTCTTAGTAGGATGAAAATAATCTGTTATTTAAACGATGATTAAATTATATATAGAAAGCAATCAAAGAACGCTCACTTTGCAATCGCTGGAGCTGTCAATCAAACAGAGCGAGTTTATCAGTGACTGAGTTCTGGACTCGAGCCAAAACTCCCGTTTTATTAAACAAATCTCTTAGTTATATTGCGTTTGCACTGTTAGTTATGATGAAAGCATTCGTTAGTGTGCAGAAATTGAGTTGGAATGACGAGATCACTGCTTTCATGAGCTCAACAACATGTCTGTGATCGACTACAATGTTCATCACTGCAACCTTTCATGCCACGATCTAAATATAATGTAATGCAACACTTTTCACGTTTAGTTAACCTTGAGAGCTGCAATGTCAAAAAGTAAAAACATGCTAAAAGTTTTCGAGAGAGTAATACTGGAAAGATGTTAGCCAATCACAGCAGTGGGCGTTTACACTGAAGTCTCACAACAGACACGCCCCTTATAACAGAGTGTTCAAATCAGAGGACTAAAATCAGGGTAGGAAAAGTGCCTTTTTATTTCTAAATTATGACCATTTTAGATGTAAAAAGCATACTAACATTATAAGTGCACCCCAGGAAATATTATAAAACAATAAAACAACGCAGTTCATGACCCCTTTAACATTCACCTACGGGGTCGCTAAAGGTCAGTAGCTAGTTATTAACAACAGTCAGTTTAAAGTTGACAGATGAATTCCTGACCTTGCTACTGAATCATTTATGATGTATAATGAAAGTAGTTAATTTATGCATTAACATAAGCGCATAAACATGCAATTAGAATGAAAACTGCTCAATTTTTAGTTTTATTGCATGTCATCCTGTCGTTTATTTTTAACAGAAGTTTGTGCCTCATCCTTTACAACAGGGCTATTCAAGTAGTTTCATTCGAGGGCCGGATTATCAAATCAAAAAGTTGAGGTGGGCCAGGAGGGGGTAACAGGTAAAACCATCCATGGCTACTCACTACCACTGTCAAATGATATTATATTATGATATGTTATATAGGCCTATATAAACAATGCCTAAACACAGGTAAAAACTATACACACCTTCACAAAGAAATGAATTATATATTCCCCTACCCACCTAATAAATATATTGCAATATAAATGGCTATAACATTGTATTCAATATAAATATTCCACATTTCCACAAACCATGGTAAATTACTTTGGGATTTAAAAGTCTTCTAACTTCATTCATGGCACAATGGTGGCACAATGTTTCTCCTGTTTTCCTCATCAGTCTTGTTGGGAATGTTGAGGCTGTTTCATCCGATTTAAAACTAGTTTAATCATCGAGTGATTTGTGGTTTGTAACCGAGAGGTGTCTGTCGAATTGAAACGCTTCTCATTGCATGTCGCAACGCTGATTAATAATGGTATCCGGGACCGGGAATAAACGCGGCTCCTTTAAGCTTTCTTTCCGTTATCCACTGGGCCATGCTGCGTAGTTCAAAGTAAACTAGTGTAACACCTGAAAACAGCGCTATTTGTTCTGTATTTGTTGTTACTGACCGAGAAACATCTTGATGATTCAGTGACAGAGCGGTCCGAACAAATCCAAATAGTTTCAGATCGTTATGCAAGCGCATTTGGCCAATTCACGGAAAAGAAAGAACTGAGCCAAAAGAATGATTAATTCACGAATGATTGGTATCACTGGTTCAGTCGACAGAAATACGAGACACGCATAATAACTGCTGAAATCTTCGCACGGAAAACCCTTCTCAGGTCAGTCGGAGGAGCGTGTATGGTACGAACAGCGCGTGTATCTAACCAAATTTAGCCGCACCGCCAGGAAAAGAGGAGGAGGGAGGTTGGGGGTGCCCTCGGGCTGGATGAAGATGATTGGCGGGCCGGATTTGGCCCGTAGGCCGCCAGTTGAATAGCCCTGCTTTACAACCTTGATTTGTTCATCTTTGTACAAAAAAACACTCTCAAAATATCTTCTTGTGTTCCACATAGGAAATAAAGCCACGAGGGCGAGTAAATTATGATTTTTGGGTGGATGATCCATTTATAATGTGCAGCTCAAATGATGATGTGCTTGACCTCCAAACCACTGAATATCACAAAACAACAAGAAAACTTGAGAAAGGCGAGAGGAAGTGAAGGACACGTCCATCATTACTGAGATTCACACAGATGAAGCAGATGAAAACACACAGCTCATCCTCATAAACCTGCAGCCGCGGATCTCCGTAACGAACCTCGCGGCTCATTGAGCGTCTGGTGATGTTTGTTGACATCATCAGCACAGCGCCGGTCTGAGACACAGAAACATGCTGTAATCCTCCTCTCTCAGATCAAAGGAAACGCTCAAATCGCTGGCGTCCTCAATGCTTTTGTGAGCGCTAATCTATCCCGCCGAATGCAGATGCGTCTGGAGCGCGTGCTTCTCAGAAACGCTGCGGCGGGTCATAATCTCACGACCCACAAAGCCCTGCTGTGGGACGAGCAGTTAAAGCTGTGCTGTGAATCTAGCGATACAAACACACACAATCCCTGCATTCACTGCAGCTGCGGCTTTACCTGACTAATCTCTCTCTGCAGGAAACGCATCACTGGCACAGGAAGTGATGGCACTCATCCTCGTGTCAGAGACGCAGGTAACATGTTCAACAGCAGCAGCTCTGTGTCACAAAACCTTCGACAAGATTTAACGTGTGTGTTTTTTAACAGCAGTTACTTTCTAAAATGCAAAACAGAAACTTTAGTGCTCATTCAGATTCACCACTGTAACAGTCTGTCCTTCACACTCATATGAGAAGAGACACGTCTGATCCTGATATGTAGAATTTATTGATCTGCAGGTCCTGAGCCGTCTGAAACGAGGAGGAAATCATGGGAAATAGAGGAGTGTAATAAACATTCTGCACACAGGAGAGAGAAAAATACACCACGATAAATCCGACAGAGATCCGGAGCAGAGCCGTCAGGATAAATCACATCGGTTCAGACGCGGAACGGAGTGAATTCTGAGAGCGCCGCAATTAAACACCAACGCCAAACGGACTTCAACAATGAGCTGAGGATGTGGATGGAGACGCGGCAGCTGACCTGAAAAACGACAGGTTATTTTCTCTTCATTAGAAACAGGCGTGACTAAATCAGCTGCTGAATGGAGCTTTCCCATCATGCAGCGGGGCGGCTCAGAGCGTCTGTCCTCAGCCGCGCGTGACCAAAAACAGCCATGAGTGAAGAAGGAGAAAAGCCCAGCGCTGGCGTCCTGCTCACGGTCCGGGCTTTTCTTCTCCCTCCTTCTGAACGGAAGAAAACGGGCCGATTGTTGGAAATGCGTCCAGGGAACAAGAGCACAGTGTTCCAGAGGGACGGGATGTTTTCACATGTTGGTTTGTGTGTGTCATTTGAAAAGAGCCACACGCTGAGAATCTGACGGGAACCAACGACCCGTCAGCTTCCAAACACCTCCGGATTCAATGAGGGAATCTCACACACACTCACACACACATCCTTGTTTGTACTACTTTGTGGGGTCCAAATGACCCCATAAGATCAGGAATTTATGATGTTGTTGAGTCCTTCAGTCGGACCCCACAAAGACAAAGTCACTAGTATGGCCCTTCCCTACACTATACCTAAACCATACCCGTCACAGGAACCTAACATAATTCTAACATTATATATATATACATACATACATATATATATATATATATATATATATATAAAGTATGTTTCAACATTTTAAAAATGTGTTTTAAGTCTCTTATATATACATACACACTGTACGTTAGGTTCCTGTGACGAGTAGGGTTAGGTACAGTGTAGGGAAGGACGATAGTATATTGAGTCAACATTTAGTCTCATATAAAAGATTTTGTCCTTGTGGGGTCCAAGTAAAGGACCGCACATAGTCAAAGATTTTTTTTTGTATTTTAATAAATACAAGTACACACACACACACACACACACACACAAACACTAACACTCAAAAGACCAGTTTAGACTAGTTTAGTGCTGGTCTAACTACTGAAACAGCACATCGCTCTGGTGAAGCGTGTTGATAAGTTACGTCTTACTGGTTGAAGTCATCATGAAGATATTGACTAAATGCATTTAAATGTGCTTCTCCATTGCTGAAAACGACCAATGCCTGATTAAACTGCAACTGAACACCAGACACAACAGCTGCGACCCTCACACTGTGTTCCAGTCATTTTGACCTGGATAGGATACTCTTTTTCACAAAAATGCTAGTTAATGTTGACTGGCAACACTACGATTCGGTTCACGTCTGTGAAGGTGCAGTTCAACAGAGAACCTTTAATTATTTTGTTCAGCCCCAGGCTAAAGATTTAGGCCTTTTTTTATGTGAGGTGGTTTGAGAATTGGATGTGTGTGTATGGGACGGCCTGGATGAGTGTGTGAGTCCGGCCCTGCAACTTCCCAAAACAATTTTGATACTTTTTGTAATTTTCAAAAATGACTAGCCTACAAAAAACTGCTTGTAAATCTCTCGTTATGGTATGTCATTGCCAAATATTGGATTCAATGTTTTTATCAACTTATTTTCTTTCAATTAACAGGTTTTTTGATTTCTTTTTGGATCCGATTGATCATAGGAATGGTTAACCTGAGCTCATGCACCTCAGGGTTTGAAAGAAAAACATTCACTCAAGCTCAAGAAAAACTGAGGAGCAGATCCCTACAATCAATCTTTTCCCAAAAAATTAAACCAATATTTGGTGATAAAACAGCATAATGAAAAGGCCAATCATTTTTGACCATGAATACCAAATTAGGTAAAGGATTTTCAGCACAGCACAAGGGTTAAACTGTTAAGGGTTAAAATGTTCCCAAACCTCATGATGCTAATGCTGACGGGACAGAAAGCAGGACAGACACCTGAGACACACATACAGCTGCTGGAGAGTTTAGACATGTTTGTTCCAAACACTCGTCCTCATAATTGAGTCTCTATTGACGCTAATGATGTTTACACATATGCAAATATATGCAAACCTATGCAACCCCCTGATTTTCATAACACTGTTATCACAACATCAAAGGCTCGTCGTGAGGTGCAGCAGAAAAACAGAAGCGCTTCAGTCACTCGTTGCAAATCGGCCGTTCGTTCGTCCAGAGGTCACGCCAGGTCAACTGGACATTTAAACACAGGAGTGGATCATTATTATGTTTGATTATTGTGTGACATTGTGTCTACTGTCAAAAGATGACTAAATGAACGTTTAACATGTTAACCAGCCAAACCTCTCACTGTGTGAGAATGGGAACCGATAGGAAACCCTTCCTCAGTATTTTTGTCTTGTTTTACAGCACAAACATTTAAACATTCTTAAATCAAGATACATTTACTTGACATAAGAAGAAGAGAAACTGATCAAAATTAAGAACAAATATCTGCCAGTGGTGTCAGAAAAAAAAATCAGGTTCATATTTCTGACCCACCGGCAGATATTTGTTCTAGTTTTAAGCACAAACTTATTAATTGATTTTTCAGTTTCTCAAAACAAGACTTCTTCTTATGTCATTGTGCATCTACAGTAAATGTATCTTGATTTAAGAATGTTTCGATGTTTGTACTGGAAAACAAGACAAAGATACTGATGAAGAACATCATGTTTTACATTTTGTCTTTTCTGGTCACTGGAACGAAACTATGGAACTGAATATGGAACATTTCCATTTGCTGTAAAACAACCGTGTGCCTGTTCGAGAGTGTTTTTGCATGTAAAGAATCTAAAGCATTCCTGTTGACAAATCCAGTCCAGCCACTGTGCAGAGTCTCAAATCCCGGCTCCACTAACAGGATGTCAGGATAATTGGAATCAATGGTCAGGATTATGAGGACAAATCTCTGTGTTTGATATGGCAGCATCGCAGCAGAGCGGGTGAATGTGATCTGATCGATACGAGCCGCTGCTCATGCCGTTTGTGTTGATCAATGTTCACAGCGGCTCAAACTGCAGGAGCTAAACGTGTAAACGAGCCGCCGATGAGTCGATGCTTGATTAGGCCGGACGCAGAGAAGATCCATCCACATATAACCTGACAGAGGCGTCGATCGGGAGTGTGTGGAGGAACGCCGTGTGTCTGCTGATGTCACACTGGTGCTCATGACTGTTCATTTCAAACCTCACAACTCAATGCCATGCTACGACTGTTGCTAGGGTGTTGCTATGCAGCTGCAAAAGTTTCCTGGGCGTGTTGCTACGGTGATCTAAGTGGTTTTCAGGGTGTTGCTATGGAGTTAAATTAGTGCTGTAGTCGAGACGTTTTTCTGTTGTCTCGGACTTGTCTCAGACTCGTTGGTATTTGCACTCGGACTTGTCTCGAATTTGGTCATTGGTCTCGCCAAAAGTTCTAGTTGGTCTCGACCGAGTCCAGCAGGTCAGTCTCACTTCTTTCCAATTCCGAGCCGATCCGTTGTTACCAGCTGCGCCGCACAGGCAATAACGTCAGCCGCACGTTCTTGCTCTCTTCTCTCCGACGGTGAAGTGACACACACCCGCGCGGGCGCCTCTGTCTCACTCGTCTCTTTCGCTCCGGTTCCCGCAGGTTTCGCGCTCACACCAAAAGCACGCGCACCACTGATCTATATTAGTGGAGCGAACAAGCCACGCTCAGTCTCAAACAGAGACAGAAGTCAAACAGAGTCACAAGTACCAAAATGAGTGACTTACTGCGCTTAAAAGGTCAAATACATACAAAATTATGTCAAAATGCCCGTCTTGGCGATTATTCAGATAAACACAGTCAGTTTTGGATCGTTAAATAGCTAAGAAAGAGAACACATGTTGTGTAACAGTATTGGGTCCGTTCATAAACTCTTAAAGGGACAGCAGTCCAATATTCCTGCTGCTGTCTGTCATGTTATTTAAAGAACAAAAGACAAAGAAAATCCCTTTCTGCTCTTGACTGAATATGTTTTTAACTTTAATGGTAAGAATAAATCTGTATTTAATATTTACAATAAAGAATACAGAAATTACGGTAACCAATGTAAAATAACACTGGATGTGTTATTTTACATTTCATTACTTTAATTTCTGTAGTATTTCTTACCTGAATAAAAACCTACTTAACCTGAAAAACTTAGTTTCATAGCTCTCTATTCTATTGCATTTATTTGAGCTGTTGTTTGCAATTTGTTTTATTTGTTCTTATTTTATTACTGAGTTTTACTTTTTTTTTTTTAATGAAAATAAAACTTTGCTTTGAAGAAAAGTAGATTTTTGTTTGTATATGCTGTCAATTATAGTTCGGAATCGGCAAAATAGGTATCGGCAGATCACACTATCAAAAAATCGGAAATCGGAATCGGCCAAGAAAATTGCAATCGGCGCATCTCTAGTTCCAACGAAAGCCACAGCAGAACTGAGACTCATATCGATGTTTTGTGAACGAATCTGTGGCTGTGAAAAAACCATGAGAGTCAATGATTCAATTACCATTTCAAAAATACCGCCACTTGCTTCATTACTGAATGAATGAATGACTCGATGACTGGTGGTTTTAGTTTAATATTTAAAAGTATCACTCGTTTTAACATCATTGCTTATTTCTCTTTTGGACATTTTTAATTTAAAACATTATTTATTTTATAAAGGTATTTATAAAGGTAAAAAAAAAAAAAAAAGAAAAAAAAAAAAGCACTTTAATGCACAATCAGTTTAAGGGGGAAAATATTGTCCCTTAATGGAAAAGGTGTGACTGCAGCAGTCTATATGGAAGAGAAGAAGAATGCAGAAGAATGTTTAATGCCTCAGGGGGTACACGACTGTAAAATGTTTGGGAACCACAGCTGAAGTGAATTTAAAAACAAGCAGGCAGCTAATATGCACACTTAATTATTAGTTTATTTGACCTAGATGGGTTGTGACAACGCAGAATGTCAGATTGGTGACATTGGTGCTAGGCTGTGTACAAAAACAAAAACTAAAATTTTAAATTCTATTCTCAGTTTGACTGGTAGTCAGTGCAGAAAAGTTAAAATGGGAGTAATGTGATCAAATTTTTGAGTACCAGGCAACAGCCTGGCTGTAGCATTTTGAACCATTTGAAGACGCCCAGTAGATGACCGGTTTGCTCCATAATAGAGTGAATTGCAGTAATCAAGGCATGAAGTAATGAACGCATGGATAACTATTTCAAAGTTCTTTAGAAAGAGAAAAGATTTAACTTTTGCCAGACGTCGTAAATGATAGAAACATGATTTAACAACAGAATTAATTTGTTTATCAAACTTGAGACCTGAATCAAACACACCTAGATTGTTCACACATGGAGTAACATAAGAACTTAATAATAATTAAACAATAAACATTTATTAAATTGTTTATTAATAAATGTTCACCTTTTGATTAT